>JARJDX010097672.1:0-19720 GCA_030264735.1 Gymnusa sp. GC000175
TTACGTTTTTTTGTACCAATCTACGCGAAATACTTTTAAAAATTTCAATAAAATTCTTACAAATTTTCTGTGACATATAATTTTGTCAACTAAAGGTGAGTTTAAAATAATTTGGTTTTAAACTTTCAACGTGAAATTTATTAATAAATATTATAACATCCCGGCTATGTCATTGTACATATCTGCCCTAAAATTCTACCTACTCAGTATATAGTTTCGCTTTTCACCGTTAGATGTCTTTGTAGGTTATGTGTGTTAGCTGCTAAATGTGTTAAAGCTCTGATAAAATGCCCCAAATTATCCGGCTTGAAGGGCCATATTTCAAATTGTATCGAATCATTTTGTTTGATGAATTCATACCTAGCTAGGTGTCGATTTACCAAGATCCTTCTGTCATGTAAATGGAAACACAGTTTGTTACTATAGAAATTAGCTGTTATTGTTGGAGTTTGATGGTTCTCCTGACACATGCCACTTTACCACTTAAGTTCTTAAACTTTAGTAATCAAGTGGTAAAGTGGCATGTGTCAGGAGAACCTTTAAATTGTTACGTCTAGCAATTACTTCGATTTATTTTTGCGAATATTAATTCATTAACCATTTAAAATCTTTTAATTCCTAGATATGATATGTTGAAATAGCGACTCATCTCTTTCGTTTATGTTAGAACTATCCCTGGTCGTGACATGGACATTTGCAACGGCTCCTTATAAAAGTTATTATCTTTGCAGTACCTCAATATTTTTTTTATCTTCGGTGTTGATAGGGGATGGTGTTTACGTGCGAATTATCATCAATATAACTGGTTGGTCCTTGCAACAAGGTCCAACCAGAGTAATTACTGGTATTTCATTCCTGATGCAAAGGGTTACCCATTAAGAGCCCTAATTTTGAATTTAGCGCTATTTTTCATGTTTCAAATTTGCAACTGTCATTCTTTGACATTTAAGTAGTAAAAACTATACGATCAACGAAAATGGAACTATATACACTTGAACAACACATCGAGTCGTGCAAGTTCACTATAAAAACGGTGAAAATTATGCAGAAATGGTTCGTAAAGTTCGTACTGCTTTCGGACGTTATGAGGCACCTGCTCGCTTAACTGTGGTGCATTTAATCAACAACTTCGAACGTCTCGGAAAAGTTAGTGATGTGAAGACTCCAACTCGTGCTCTTTTAGCAAGAACAACTGAAAACATGACCTCTATAGTGGCAGTAGGTGTGGCAGAAAATCCTGGTTTATTCATTCCAAGACTAAAAAGTTTACCGAAATTTATTCATTTTATAATATAAAAGCTTTTCGCATAGTCGTTCAATTGAATATACATTTCCACACGTTTAACAATCCAATCAAAATATTAATTTTAAAAAATTTACACATGTTTATGTGTTAAAATCATACAAAACGCTTTGAAAACTTATAAACTCCCTAGTATGTCCAAGACTATAATTTAAAATATTTGGCGAGAACAAACGAAAAACGCATAATAGAGCATCAACTCTGCTCTGCGCTAGCCATAAAACTTATTTCTCTCAGGTTAAATCATTATCTGTAATCCATCATTATAGAAACGCAAGGTATGCGAGGCAATTGGGATTTATAATAATCCTTTTCACATAAATCGAGAGAATTGGGCACATCATAAACCAGTTTGTACCGTATTTTGCACATAGATCTTGGTCTAAGGGCTTACAAAGTCCACCTAACATAAGAAATAAAGCTAGCAGACCATCGCCAAACCTTTGTTGATTGGGTGGTAAAAATGCAAGCAAGTGACGCCATGTTTTTTAAAAAATCATTCTGAGCGTCAATTTTCACCTTGATGGTTATGTTAATAAACAAAATTGCCGCATTTGTGGATTTGTAAACCCGAGAGAAATATTCAAAAAATATATATCCAAAGGAAGTGCCAATTTAGTGCGGTTTTGGCGCTGGCGGCGTCATTGGTCCATATTCTAGGGACAATAACGAGGGAGCGACCGTTTCAGTAAATTGAATGCGTAATCGAACGATGTTGACCAACTATTTTTGGCCCGAAGTTGATGCTATGAACATGAACGACCTTTATTTTTAACAGGAAGGCTCTACATGCCACATAAATCGTAAAAAAATCACGTTGTTGTCCTTAAAATTTGATGGACGTGTGTTTTCTCGAAATGGAGACTTCGCTTGGCCGCCAAGATTTTGTGATTTGAGTGCTTTAAACTACGTGAAGGAAAAGGCTAACTGTCCAACAACAATTGAAGAGCTAAAAGACAACATCAAAGCAGCAATTCGCGACCTAAGCCCTGAAATGTGCGCAAGTGTGATGAAAATTTTCCTCAAAAATATTACCATTTGCAAGAAAAGCAGAAGCGGACATTTATCAGGTATCGTGTTTCACATTAGATAGTGGAGTTTGTACTTTGGTACTATTGAAATAAAATTATGATGAGTTTTTCAGAAAAAAAAATTGTTTTACATGTTATTTAAAATTACGGCTCTTTATGAAAAACTGTAGTTGCTGGGTTTGGCGTTTTCAAAAATTTTATCATATATTTTTGGTGCCTTTCCCTAAAATCCTGTCTATACGAAGCCAAAGATCTTGTATTAAGGCTTCGTCTTATGTCACACAACGACCTCGTCGGCCTTACTGTGTTATAGCTTTATTTGATTTACCCCAACAATCACGGTCCGGTTTCTACATGCTTTTTCCCCGTATCCTATAAGTCAACTGCCTTAAATATAAAAGGAGTTTATAGTTGGCCTTCCGGAGTGACTACAGAGACTTGTCGTCGATCCCTTATACTATAGTTTTCCCGTACTAAGGTTTTCTTTCTTTAAGGATCCACATCACTACTTTGGTGTTCTTAACGACATCTCTGATACTTCCTGCCCTGATTTTTCTGTTTTTCCACGTCTTAAAATTTACCCAGTGACCGGTCTTTGGTCCTGCCATGACTTTTGTGGTTTTCCACATCTTGGAAGTTTAAAATTTACATAGTGTCCGATCTTTGGACCGTAACACATGTAACAAACGGAATATCTTTTTGAATGTGGCTATTGGTAAATTGGGATAAAATTTCTAGTTTTGACTTCCTGATCTCCCCTATTGTAGCTTCTTGCAGGGTATTTACCTGGTCTTCTGTGAGAAGAAAGCCTTGGTAGTTTTTCCGACTACTGATAGTTTGATAACCGACAGTGTCCCGCTGTAGATAGACGCTTCAGTTTATATACTGGGTTTTGCTTGCGGTGAGGATTCTGTTCGCACTTTTTATTTGTCCGCACTTACTGGCTTTTTCCTATGCATCAAGTGTATGCGTTTTCGGTGTGATAGGACCTATGGGTTTTTACTACTTGGTATGCTCATTCAGCGCATGCTTTATTTTTACGCTGCTTCCCAGATCTTAAATGCTTCCCACATTCTAAAACCGCTGCAATAGCATCTTTCCTTTTTTGCTATCTTGATACTCTTGGCATCATTTACTAACGGTTAAAAATGGATGCCTCTTAGGTTTATAACCTTCTCAGCTTTTAAACACTTCATTGGATTTATAGCGGAAATTTTAGATTCCTCACAGATCTTCATCGGACTAAGTTTTTCACAACGGATTGTTTCTACAGCAAAGATTCTGTATGTGTTTTATGTTTTCAACATCTATACTAATTTTACTAGTTGGCTAGAAAGAAAATCTACTGTTGCAGTGTTCCCATTCAGCAATAAGACTTGATACTTCGAAGACCCCATTGTATTCATGACTATATAAGTTTGGTCATTCATTCCTTGACACGGTTCCGCATTACACCTTAAATTACGAGTTCTTGGCCAAGGTTTACTTCTTTAGATTCAGCACGTTTGATTTCAGCAATCCCTTGGATCTGCTTACTGACGGGAATTATCTTGAGGAGGTTTTTGTTAAAAATTTCATATGTTAAAAATGTCATGTGCCAGTGTTGGAATTGCTTCTTCGGAATCCGTAATGCGGAGGGGACCAAGACCAAGATTTCTCCAATCTACCAACTTTCTCGATTGACTCTTTACCTATATAAATGGTAACTGTGTTAAAGCTTTCAACTCTTGAAATTTGCTCCTATTAATCCCGATTGAAGGACTATATTTTATATTTAGGATTTTATTCCTAACTGGCTTTCGATATATCCAGCTCCTATCTATAAGTGGTGTAAAGCTGTTGAAGGACTTTACTAAAATATTTCTGTTTTTTCACTCTCTCTTCTTTTGGTACTCTATTTCTTCGATATATCGAGTTCCTTCCTCTATAAGTGGTAAATTTGTTGAAGGACTTTACTAAAATGTTTCTCTGTGTTTTTTTTCACTCTTTCTTCGTGTGGTACTCTATTTCTTCGTTATATCCAATTCCTTCCTCTATAAGTGGTAAATCTGTTGCTAAAATATTTCTTTTTTTTTTCATTCTTTTTTCTTGTGGTATTTTATTTCTTTGATATATCGAGTTCCTTCCTCTATAAGTGTTAAATCTGTTGAAGGACTTTACTAAAATATTTCTCTGTTTTTTCACTCTTTCTTCTTGTGGTACTAAATTTCTTCGATATAACGAACTCTTTCCTCTATAAGTGGTAAATCTGTTAAAGGACTTTACTAAAAATTTTCTCTTGTTTTTTCACTTTCTAGTTATGGTATTTTTCTGCTTTATAAGTTAGGAAGAAATTTTGTTGACAAGAAAGTCCAGTTTCTGTTTCTTCTTAGATTATCGCCCTAGTGGCCTTAAATTTTTTGGTATCGGACTTGACCGCCTACTCTCGTATTGTGCGTTGTGTCCGCTATTACAGAAAAGCAAGGGACCTACAGTTTTTAATGTGGGTTCTAAACCACTAAATTTGGGAAGTTATATTCAAGGCGTTTACCCTTGTTGCCTTTCGAGTGGGAAGAAGTCATAAAATTTAGATATTGGCTTTTTAAGCTTTAAACCCTAAATAAACCTTTAGCTTAGTACAGTGGTGCGCAAACTATTTCCAATTGCGACCCCCTTTTTTTATAAAAATTTGTTGTGACTCCTGAGTAGACAGTAGACGTTTTTTTATTCGTCAACGTAGTTAAAATAAAATTATTTCTAGCATTTCCTTTTATTAGAGGTTTGAATACAACACATAATTTAATGAAACAATGGTTTTATTCATGTATATAAGCTATATTTTTTATTTTCATATAAAGTTCTTTGAATTTGGCGACCCTAAAAATTTTTTTTCGCGACCCACGGTTTGCGCACCACTGGCTTAGTAGACAACGCACGGTATAACTAAGATTAAGGCAAATATTTAAAGAAATTTTAACTTTAGACAGCGAAAAATTAAAAAGTGAATAATTTAAAGAAAAAATAATTTTTTATGTTGAGTTGTTCTTTTTATGTCCAGAAGCAATAATTTGACGCATTTAAAACGAACTTATGGTAATTGCGGCTAATTTAAAAAAAAAATATATGTAATTAGGTAGAATGTGTGTGCAGCTGATTGCAGCGTTATCAGTCGGTCAACGTCTTGTTATGCAATCATGCAATATTTGAATCCATTTTGAATGCGCTCCGACTGCAGATAACGGTAAACTCACGCCATTCGACCACTGCAATTTACTCCTGCGAAGTTTTATACATGTTATTACGGCCATAGCAATCCCCAGTCAGTTTAATTTGTTTTCAAAGTTGCCACCGAAATTAAATAACTAACGAAACAACGAAAATTCACTTAATATACATAAAATTGAATGCATAATATGCAGAGCTTAATGTGCTCAGCTCTAAAAATGGAAAATTAATTTTCTAAAACGACGCCGGGCGCCAATAATATATTATTTATGTTATGAGCAGCTTTCGCAAAAGGGAAAATAAGAAGTACAAGTACAAAAAATGAGAAAATAAAATCGTAAAAGTTTTTATAACTGCGCTTAGTGCGCAATTATTTTGCCGTAATTATGTATTAATATATTTTTTTATTATGTAGTTCGTGTATAATCTTCAGGTCATAATATTAAATGCAAGCGCGTTTCGTTTATATTAGATCAGGAAATTATTACATAAAATTATAATATACTGGGTGCATAATAGTCCAATTTCGCCTCGAATACAAACAAGTACGTCTATGTATACATATAGATGATATTATACAGCATATTTAACCGATAAGAAACTTGCCTGTATCGTGTAGATTATGTATACTTAAGAAAGTATTTATGTATGTTCCGTTTACATAAAAGGAAAGAAGTCGACAAAGAAAAAAAAAATAATCAATTGCGCGCACCCCGACTATTCCAAAGCAATACAACACGAAACATTAAACAGAAAAAAAACCGTATGCACAAATTGGCTTTTATAATTAGTTCTGCACAATAAAACACAAAAAATGCGCAGAATATGCATTGATATATAAGTAAGTAATTATAATAATCACATCCTTTCCGAGCTTCCTTTAAATTTAAATTTAAACCATTTACCTTGCAAGAGAGTTTTAATTAGAGCGCTCCAATTTAAATCTCTCCACAAGAAGTAAACTTGTTTTCACGAGATGTGTGCATCCTCAAATATTATGTCTGCTTGGATGGATTTTCAAAGACAAAGCGGGCGCTTTCAAAGTCAAATAAAAAAATATAAATCTTGGACAAATATTAAACATCCTCTCGTTTTATTCTGCTTAATCAAATATATGAGGAAAAAATCACACGAAAGAGACGTTGCAGGAATCGTCATTATTGAGAATTGTAAAGTCAACTGGGCAAGTTTGTTCCTTGCACATATTGCGAGAAAATGAAGAATTAAAAAATTGAGGTGTGGTCATCACACGGCTTTTATTTAAGATTTTAAAACATATGCGTTGCTTTTGACCGAAACATAACTATATTTCAACAATTAATATAAATATTAGATTCTAAGGCTTGAGTTTGTATGTTGTATAATTTCAATAATCACATCCGTCAATTTTGACCGATACATAACCATATTTCAATAACTGACAGTTGATAAAAATGACAGTTGTCTTTGACATTTCATGGGAATAATTTCTTCAATAATGTTACTTAACAACGAACAGCAATGAGTTCTTAAAATGTAAAATTTTGAAAAAATGATAATTTATTGCAAATATAATTCTAAACACTTTTGTAATCCTATGTCCTTTTTATAAACTTAATATTCCCAAAAAAACGAATCAAGAAACTACCGCTTCTGGTTGCTGGATTTTAGCTAAAAGTTTACTGGGGCACTTATAGACTTTTATCAGTTAGTAAATTGAAATAATTGCAATCCTAAATGCAAAGAAATAAAAAAGTAATTATCAGGAGTTATAATTAAATAAATTGAGTTTTTCATGTTGTTGAAAGTGTGTTGCATTATGTGCAAAATGTATGGGCAAGTTGACATTATCATTGCTTGCGTGTTTTAGGTATGTTTACACCGAAGTTAGATATGCTTATGACGGTGTTTTAGCCAATTTTGATGTTTTGCGGGTGAAATATAGCGTGCCTAAAGGTTTTCCTTTTTATTTATAGCGTAATCGTAAGTTTTCTCATTGGCTTATCCTAATTGGTCACGGATAACGATACTACATATTATTTTGCATAGCTTACAAACCCGCACATTTATGATAAACGAAACATAGGATTTGTATAAGTTTACGATTTAGATAAAGAAAATTTCTTAATTAAAGAGTAATAATCCATTGTTAATATATATTAAAATTTGATAAAAATGATCCATGAAATTATTTTATTTTTGCATTATACATATTTTTATTTAAATTTTAATTCCTGTTCATGAGTTAAGTGATTTCAAAACGATGAACAAAATTTTGTTTATATTGTACTAAGTTCTCATAATGTACAATAAAATTTGGGAAAGCTTCAGCAAACTGCCCAATGCAAGATTGCAGGGAGTATGTCCATAAACAATCTGAATTTTACACTCCACTTCAAAATTAAGCCATAAAAATAAATGTGTCTTGTTCATTTGTAAATTTCATGTATGTGTGGATCCGTTTTTTTGAGCAAGAGCTCTCGATTTCGGATCTAGACAGAGTCTACTATCAGCCTAATTTTAACGTCATTAATGTGAGTAACAGAGCAGGTATTACGTCACAGACGGGACCAACGGCTGAACCACCCGAGAGCAGAGAGAAATTTTAAATCAAGAGCTATAAATTGTTCCGGATTTGAACCCGGGACCTCCAACATGCCAGTCAAACGTTTTACTGCTCGGTCACAAAACTAAATGGCATAATCTAAAATAAGTGGTTATGTCATCTTATTTTTAACTAAAATTTACTGTCAAACACCTTGATAGATACCTTGTTTAGCTCTGAAAAGAAGTTTTATTTGAACGTATAAATTTTACTTACACAGGTAAAACACAAATGAACTATTATTGTCAGTGACAACGAACGACAATGATCGAAATATCCAAACATCTGATTAATTGCACAGGTTTAGCAGCATTAAAATATCAAATGTTGTTTGGGCTGCCTACCTACGTGGTCACGTGGGTATTAACCAATCTTGATGGCTCTGTGCTATACAATTGTGAAAAATTTGCGACGCATGGGTAAAAATAAACTAACGTATAAGAAGGTAGTTTACTCAAAGTATTTCAGTTTTTTTTATTTTGATAGCATTAATCGCCTAGACGCAGAAAGCAATGGGAAATACTGCAGTAAGTGATAAAAAAAATAGGAGATTTCAGGTCGAGGAATAAATAGGTGGCTAAAAAATCTTTTTGGCAATGAGATAAAGAAATAAATAGTAAAAAGCAAAATTCAGATCTCTAGTAAAAGAATAATAAATGACTTTCTTCGTCTATGTCTGCGACCTGTAGTAGTTGGGCCACAGCCCGACGAAAATCTCTCTTTCTCTCTTCTTCTCCCTCTACTTCTCTACCGTGGTCAGCCTTTTACAACGCCACTGTTGGCGCATAGCCTCTTCTCAGCCTGTAATGCTGGCAACTTACATTACAGGTGGACCTACAGTTTACTTCTCTACCTATTATTAAACTGCCAAAGAAAGTAATTAATTTTTAAAGACCAAAATAATGTCTTGGTTTCTAACATTTTTTTTATTTCGCGTAAACCTCATTTAAAAGGCAGTTACACCGAGGGAAAAGTTTCCCCTGCGGGGCAACGGTGAAGAGAATTCGGTTGATCAAATTTAATTTGAGAAGTTGGCGTGCTATTTTACAAAGTATTGCTATTAGCCAGTCTAAATTCATATTGAAATAACAATATTAAGATTTAAAATCCGGTCTATGAAAAGCGAATTACAAAACTACCGCTTCTATCCACTGCACCAGCTGCAATTAATTAGAACCAACTTAATTTTTTTGAATGTATTTTTGGTACTTTTTAACATCTGTAAGAGGTAAGAGTTGCCAACGGGCGTTTTAAATAGACGGGGCAACGGTATAAAGAATACGGTTGATCAAATTTGATATTAGAAGTTGGTTTACTATTTTACAAAGTATTGCTATTGGCCAGTCTAAATTCATATTGACATAACAATATTAAGATTTAAAATCCGGTCCATGAAAAAGCGAATTACAAAACTACCGCTTCTATCCACTGCACCAGTTGCAATTAATCAGAGCCAACTTGATTTTGTCAAATGTATTTTTGGTACTTTTTAACACCTGTAAAAGGTAAGAGCTGCCAACGGGCGTTATAAATAGACGGGGCAACGGTGAAAAGAATACGGTTGATCAAATTTGATATCAGAAGTTGGTTTACTATTTTACAAAGTATTGCTATTGGCCAGTGTAAATTTATATTGACATAACAATATTAAGATTTAAAATGCGGTCTATGAAAAAGCGAATTACAAAACTACCGCTTCTATCCACTACACCACTTTAAATTAATCAGAGCCAACTTGATTTTTTTTAAATGTGTTTTTGGTATTTTTAACATCTGTAAAATGTAAAAACTGCCAAAGAGCGTAATAAATAGATATTGAAATCATTTCTAGCAAAATATTTTCTCCACGATCTGGCGAAAACTATTTGTTGGAACCTTTGAACTTATGAAGTTTTTAAATGAGCTTTACATTTAAACACTCTACAAGCTTTTTATTACCTACCTTAATTCACCTTTTATTTTTATTTATAAATATTTATCATTCAGTAAACAAGTTAATTGATGTAAAATACTCAAAATTCGTCGCTTAATTAAAAAAGAGCCTCATGAATAAATCTTCTTGTTTACAGATTTCGTTGTCACTTTCAGGATACAATTTTAAACCGTTTATTAAAACCCCCAGAGCAGAAAAAAGTTAAAACGTTTTATGAACAACGTACTTTACCAGAATTAATTTCACGAATAGTAACAATTGTTTTAAATTATATTTGTCATTTTATTTAATTTTTTGTTAAAAGTAAAACAATCTAACGTTAATTAAAGCATATAAGATAAAAAATTGTTTTAAAACATTTTATTAGTTAATTAAAAAGAGAAAAAGATGCAAAATTTGTGTCATCTAATGATGGAGGAGGGAATATGCACTACTAAGATTTATCTTCCAGAATGAACTCATTCATGTCGAAGATCCACTAGCCGTGACTTAAAAATTGACCTGCGTCTGGGCCTACAGAGATGTTACGTATTGAGCGTTCTTTTATATCGAGTAGAGGCCTGGACCCTCACTGACGCCATGTGTAACAATATTGAGGCGTTCGAAATGTAGGCCCATCGAAAAATGTTCAAAATTATGTGGACCGATAGAATACAGAAGTACAGAAGTACTTCGACGCTTAAACAAACAAACCAAAGTTCTTAATAATATCAAAAGAAGAAAGCTTCAGTATTTCGGGCACGATTTAAGAAATGAAGAAAATTATCTATTACAAATCATCATACAGGGCAAAATTGATGGTAGGCGGAGTCCAGGCCGCAGAAGAACATTATGGCTGAAAAATCTACAGCAGTGGTATGTATGTATACAAGATCGCTGTTTCGAAAAGCAGCAGATAAGGTGCAGATCATGTTGCTAATTACCGACGATAAGGTCGGAGGATAAGGCACGAGAAGAAGAAGAAGATATATATGCAGGGCAAAATTTAAGGGCGAAGAAGCGTAGGAAGATGAAAAGTGTCATGGATGCGAAACCTAACTAAGTGGTACATCTGTAGCTTTAACGAACTATGTTGAGGTGTTGTCTAATAAATTAAAATAATTTTGATGATATCTAATTTCCAATAGGTAGTAGAAGAAGATGTGTGTGGTATTTGTCAGAATTTTATCCCTAATAGGCCATCAATTGCGAAATGCTTCTGCCGCGCCAATTTTAGTTTATGTACACACAATTTGCGTTAGGTAAAATAAGACATTTTCTGAACACCTAAATATTGTTTATGTTCAAATGGGGTTGGCTCACGTACACCATCATTTACATCTTGTTAAGAACCTGGCCCATGTAGCTGCGACCAGTTCGACAGAGTGGCTCGTGACCATTTATTTTTAGGGCTATTCTCCTGAGTACAATTCTCTCTTTTGTAGTTTGAACTTCTTTAACGCGTGCGCAAATTTTTGCTGTCGAAGGGACTTTGAGAGATCGCTGTCATACGGACAGCGTATTTTTTTAGGTTTGTTAGTTCATGTCTGATTTTGCTTGTATGTATACGATCTTTTGGTGCTTTTGATAAGGTGACTAACAGGTGAGCTACCTGATTGGGGCTTACGACTTTATACGTTGTCAGATACCATTTGACGCTAGCTTTCTAAGGAGACTTTAGGATTTCCTAATTAAATGTTTAAAGTCAATTGCTTCGGTTGACTCGATCCTCTTTTGTTTTTGTGACATGTTTTGTAGCTGGTTTTCTGCAGTCTTTTGATAAAAAATTTTTTTACATCGTAGTTATTGCCCCAACTAGGGGTATATTCTTTCCTGAAGTCACTGGATATATACTTTCCAGCTTTGGAAGCATCAGCTTCTGTAATTCCCGTAGCTAGGGGCTACAGCTGTCCAGATCAGATTTAAAACTAGTAAAGTCTGTCATCTAGATCTCGGATGTGATCTAATAACAGCTATTTTAGTGCCTATTTTTAGCAGAAAGAGAGCGATTTTTGCTTTTAGGAAAGTCTAGTATTTTTCTTGTCAGGGCAATTGGTTGATCTCGTTCGTTAAAGGTAGAATACGTGAGGTCTGTGTTATACTTTGTATTCCAAGCGGTAAAACTGAACCTTCCCTAGTCCTTAAAAACTAAGTGTAGATTATGCTTATCGGCTCAATTTTCAATTGCTTCACCGTTGGAGTCGTTTTATTCATATTTTGCGATGGCTGTTAGAGTCCCTCTTTAGTAGTATTAATATAGCAACTTATCCCTAACCTTCTCGTGTAATTTCTTCCTCCGTTAACGATACTTTGGTTAACGTAAAGTTTTTGAATAACGCATTCGAATAATATTTGAAAATAACTCTTAAAAAAAAAACATTAAATGATAAGTGGAAACAAAAATTAACAAATTTATTTAATAAGGAAAAAAACTGGATTAAAGATCTTAAAACGTTGAGACAGTCAGCAGGGTTAATACGATTTTATTATAAAAATTATGTGAAATTTTAAACCAAAAAGTTATTTAGAAAATAAGCATCAAAACAATTTTTCACACGAAGAACTTTCTTTTGATCCACACATTTGCAGATTATTATTTTTTCTCCTTTAATTTTTAAACCAAAAAAAAAGTCCACATCCATTTCTCTTATTAATTTTCAACTTTGTTTCCAAAACATATACATTATGTACATTTAACGACCGCACGTAATGCACATAATTTATGATTCTATTTACATACACAAACTATATATAAACCCAAAGCAATAAAAAATATAATTGCGTTGACAGTGTAAACATATTTTTTTCAATTTGTTTTTCGTTGGTATCCTATTTAATTACAAAACCGAATAATCCGCATCAAATTTCGTTATTAATTACACGCGACCCAATTCGGTTAAAAACAGGATTTTTCCAACCACAAAAAATTCTTTTACTTTACGTAACCTTAGAAGTTGAGAAGATTTTTACTCGATCGCAATTACAATTAATTGTTGGGATTATTAGACCACCTAAAAGTTGGAAAGAGGCGGGGACATGGGGATGAACAGAAGGGAATTGAAGAGGACAGACTGTAAAGTCTTTTTGAAGATATGATGATGATGATGTTGGGATAATTAATCCTTCCTTAATGTGTTTAGAACACGCTGTACGCGATGAACACTCTTTTTTAAAAGAAGTAGCGGAGAAAGTGGACGTTGCTGAATCCGAACAGAAAGACAAATAACGAGCACACTATATAATTACTTTAAAAACGAATATCGTTACAGACATGACTACACCGGTTGGTAAGAGGTGAATGTAATATTAAACCACAAGATGAAATAAAGGAAGTGGGTAAAATATAAAAACCTCCAGAAATTAGTAGAAAACTAAAGGGAATTCAAAGCAATTATCAGGAACAACTGCCTAGGAGTACGTATAAGAGATCTAGAGCAAATGAGCAACATAATAACCATAACCGAAGTTTTAAAACTGCAAAAATTTCTAACACCGATCGCAATTGTTTGCGCTGCAGGACTGATGAGCTCCTAAAACATATCATATCTTTATTCAGTTGGCCATCATATTTGTACAAGAAAACATTTCATTGTCAGTACTAGATGGATTCGAAAAAGTCAAGAATCAAGAACAAGAACAGAGAAGAATGATGGTGTTTGTGTCTTATTTTAGCTGACAAGATAAATGTTTTAGTAAGAAAATCAAATATTGAAGAATGGAGTGAGTCATGGCTCAGTAACTACAGGCGATTCAAGGTAAGTGATACGCCATCTAGCGGAAAATTTTAAACTAGACCCAAATAGGTTGGTTCATGTCCATGCTATATGAAATTTAGTAGAGGCGATCTGAACCACCGCTTTCCTATTTACGGCGTGAGTTCGGCGGAAAAAAATTAATTTAAATGGCCTATAGTCTTTGGCTGTTGAAATAAGATCACGACTTGTTGTGAATTAGAGTCCCATGCCAATAATACTTTTGTGAGAAGGTTAAAGAATGTTTTTAAAAAAATATAATTTCAACGTCGTTTAATTGAAAGAATAATGCCAACGAAAAATTGGGATAAAAATTGTGACTATTTACAGTAGCGCAATATTTTTTATTGCAATAACACATTGAGTACGTTTGGATGTAATTGGAGTAAACCACCATGAAATTTATGGAATTCAATGGGGAATATTTTATGTAAACTAATAAAATTCTTGCTCGGAAAAGGCAAGTGTGTACATAATTGGCATTTCATCGTTCCCCATTCAACAAAAGCGGAAATGGTCGCGTGCGAATGTTCTATCCCACGGTTTTCCTGTTCTCCGAGTTTTTCCCGAGTGTCACTTTGATGGACGTCAGACGTTCCGTACTCGGCGACTCGTAATAAACGCCGTGCAAAGATTCGCAAGGCGCTTGCGCCTTTTTCTTTCATAAAACCCCATTTATATAAAAAAAAATATAACATTAATTGAATCCCAAAATACATCCCGAGCACTAATGTAACTTTATTTAATTGCACAAAGTTGGCGGACCGAATTAACAAACGTAAGCGCTTTAATCCATTACACGATTAAATTATCGCAAATCTTGGTCGTCATATAAATGTACACGTAATGGTCAAACCGTTTGGACCATTTAAGGATTTAATTTTACTATTGCTTACATGTAATTGAGGTGTGCACTTAAATTGCTGTCGTAGTAATAATATTAACACGCTCATCTCGAGGTGAAATTTATGAAAATCCTTTGTACATTTATCATTTGAGCTTGCATTTTAAGCTTCATCCAGGGGGTGGAATCTACACCAATATTCTATACATAATACATGGGCAGTTAATGTATGTGTGGTTCCCATGGAAGCACGTGAGGCAAACGTCGGTCCACAGATTACCCCACAATCATCGGTCGGTTGGCCGCATTCGCATTGTCTGAAAGTGTGCCCTGATATTTATGTCTCTTTCATTATTACACCCCCGATTTATTAATAGCAATAATTGCACCACCCCCATATAAAATTTGACAAGCAATAGACATGTCTAGATTTAATTGGGTACAAAAATTGATATATTTGTAATTCGGCATTGACCCTAGGAAAAGGTTAAAATTCCCAATTTCTTTTCCACCATTGTGTGTCAATCAACTTGATGGACGCAACGCGCGGACTTAATTGATACAATTTTTTTTTGACGTAAGATTTTTTTGTGTGATTACAGACCATGTCAGAGAATTCACCTGCGGCATGCTGTATTACCGAACATTCCACTTGGATGTCAGAAAGGACGCCCTTTACGTCGGTGCAATGTAAGTATTCAAATTTCTTTAAATGCCTAAATATTTTAATAGTACAGTAGCACCTCGCAATACTGGTTACTTTTTTAACAACGTTTCGCAATTACAACATTCTCAAAATAAAAAAAATTGCGTTTAAATTTTATATTTCTACATCTCTTCCAATTGTAAATCATGTATTGTACGTACTTACTAAAAATACGTTTTTATCTTTGTTTTATTGTGAGTGTTATTGCATACCTAATATAAATTAGTACGTAGTACATAGTTTTGCTTGCGACGCACAAAAAATAACCTTAATTTACTTATCGGCATTTTTCGCTATTTTATGCCGAAATTACCCATTATTGCGAGGTGCCACTGTACGTGCAAAAAGTGGAGAACGTGAAAAAAGTCAGTATTTTTTGGTATAAAACGAAGAAAAATTCAAGCAATTATCAGCCACGTTTTATAATTGCCGTAACAAAAACGTTACAAAGTTTGCGACAAAAGTCTCGACGCTCGCTGTTTAGGGGTTGTATAGCGGGTTAAAATGTGCATGATTATAATACTTGATTAATTACGCAAAGACACGCCGTTTGAGCAAACAAACTACTGGCAAACACAAATCTCTTTTGTGTTTAAACCTGCGACGATTTTTTTTTAATTCATTAAGGGACTTACGCGTTATAATTCATATTTATTGCGCCTTGCACGTTTAATTTAATTAGATAGATTAGTCTTGATAACGTGGGACACTTTTATTACCTCGGCCAGAGCTTTTATTGCAATTTTATTAACTTTTTATTTTTAGACAGAGAACATAACTTTTTGAGTTCTTTAGGTCAGGGATGGTTGTGTCATTCTGACAGTTTTTGATTTGTACACAATGTGAATTAAAGAATTTAATTACATAATGTTGAATGAGTCGTGTTTGTGAGGTAAAATCGTTGGGTGTGAGATCACGACTCGTTGTGGGTTACCACCCGGGTGTAACCCAAAATCTCCGTCGTTTGGATACCTTATCTCCATGCTCCGGGATCTCCAGGTTATGTTAAAGTAAAAGGTGATTCCTATTTATCGCAATATGATAAAAAATTCCAAAATTAAATTGAAAGTTTAAAAATAATTATGGGAAATTTTTAAAATTGTCTTGAGCGAGATTTGCAAATTTTTATATTTAAGTTAGTAATTTGAAAACTACGTGAATTAATTAAACCTTATTTAGAGAAGAACAACATATTCAAAAATTGGATAACTTTGTTTTGCAGTTTCAAAATTATTTAAAAAAAGGACATTGTGTTAAATTGAAGTTTTAGCTTTTTTTTTTCAATTGCATTTTAGCTTACTACAGCAGACACAAAAATTGTGCTACCAACTTGAAAATTGCGTAAGATATCACTTATTTATAAGAGAAAACATGTTAAAAAAATTAAGAAAATTTGTTAGCCAGTTTCTAAATTATTACAGAAAAAATAAAAAATAAGAAATTTTGAAATTTATTTCAAATTATATTTTAGCTGACTGCAAGCACAAAAATTTTGCTAGCAACTTAAAATTTTCGTAAGATAATCCTTATTTAACAAAGAATAACATGTTAAAAATTATGAAAATTCGGTAATTAGTTTCAAAGTTGCAAAGAAAATTTGGAAAATGTCTTAATTGAGAGATTTCAAAATTTATTTTAAATTACATTTTTGCTTACTGCAGGCACAAATATCGTGCTAGTATCTTAAAAATTGCGTAAGATAATCCCTATTTAATAGAGAATAACATGCTAAATAAAATATGAAAATTCGGTTATTAGTTTCAAAATTATTAAAGAAAATTTGCAAAATGTCTTTAATGAGAAATTTCGAAATTTATTTCAAATTACATTTTAGCTTACTGCAAGCACAAAAATCGTGCTAGTAACTTAAAAATTGCGTGAAATAATCTTCATTTAATGAAGAATAACATGTTAAAAAAAGTATGAAAATTCGGGTATTAGTTTCAAAATTATTAAAGAAAATTTGGAAAATATCTTAATTGAGAGATTTCGAGATTTATTTCAGATTACATTTTAGCTTACTGCAGGCACAAACATCGTGCTAGTAACTTAAATATTTTGTGAGATAATCCTTATTTACCAGAGAATAACATGTTAAAAAAATTAGGAAAATTAGGGAATTAGTTTCAAAGTTATTAAAAAAAATTTGAAAAATGTCTCAATTGAGAGATTTCGAAATTTATTGTAAATTACATTTTTGCTTACTGGAGGCACAAATATCGTGCTAGTATCTTAAAAATTGCGTGAGATATTCATTATTTAATAGAGAATAACATGTTAAAAAAATTATTAAAATTCGGTAATTAGTTTTAAAATTATTAAAAAATGTGGAAAATGTCTTAATTGAGAGATTTCGAAATTTATTTCAAATTACATTTTAGCTTACTGCAGGCACAAATATCGTGCTAGTAACTTAAAAATTTTGTGAAATAATCCTTATTTAACAAAGAATAACATGTTAATAAAATTAGAAAAATTCAGTAATTAGTTTCAAAATTATTAAACAAAATTTAGAAATGTTTTAATTGAGAGATTTCGAAATTTATTTCAAATTACATTTTAGCTTACTGCAGGCACAAATATCGTACTAGTAACTTAAAAATTTCGTGAAATAATCCTTATTTAACAGAGAATAACATGTTAATAAAATTAGGAAAATTCGGTAATGAGTTTCATAATTATTAAAGAAAATTTGGAAAATGTCTTAATTGAGAGATTTCGAAATTTTTTTCAAATTACATTTTAGCTTACTGCAGGCACAAATATCATGCCAGTAACTTAAAAATTGCGTGAGATAATCCTTATTTAATAGAGAATAACATGTTGCAAAAATTATGAAAATTTTATTATTGGTTTCAAAATGATTAAATAAAATTTGGAAAATGTCTTAATTGAGAGATTTCAAAATTTATTTCAAATTACATTTTGGCTTACAGCAGGCACAAAAATCGTGCTAGTATCTTAAAAATTGCGTGAAGTAATCCTTATTTAATGAAAAATAACTTGTTAAAAAATTATGAAAATTGGGTAATTAGTTTCCAAATTATTAAAGAAAATTTGAAAAATGTCTTAAATGACAGATTTCAAAATTTATTTCAAATTACATTTTAGCTTGCTGCAGGCACAAAAATCGTGCTAGTAACTTAAAAGTTGCGTGAGATAATACTTATTTAATGGAGAAGAGTCCAGTGGCTCAGTGGTAGAGCACCAAGTTTAGTTTCACAGGTTCGCAGGTTCGATCTCCGGGAAGTGGGTTACCATTTGTCATTGTAAAAAAAATAATGGCAGTGTAGAAAAACGAGGCAACTTTTCAGAGTAACCAGCTCACACATATTTATAATTAAGACAAAAGCAACTCGCGCTTCTTATCCAGTTATGGTTAATATCGTAACATATACTATAATAAAATCACAAAAAAATCAAAATTAATCAAAAAATTACAAAAATCATTCTAGCAGATTTAAAACATTTATGAATATTTCTTAAGAAATAAAATGAATATAGATTATGTCATTGGGAGTATATAAAGTTATATCGATGGAGGCTTCCTCCCTTACTTTCGAAGTGTTCTAAAGTTTGTGCAAGTTAAAACCCTCGAAACTGATCGGCAAATAATTGAGTAGTGGAGTTAAACGAGCTAACAGATTAGACTTGTTTGAGTAATGCAAAATTCAGGTGCTTTCCCGCCACTGGCTGAAGCTTTGATGTAATATGAATAGGGGTAGCGGTTGCTCTTGTATTCACGTTTCATAAACCCTACCCCGCATAATTTTACTACATGCTAAGAAACCCATATTCCACCTGAATATATTTACTACCTAGGTTACATAGTTTCCAAAACAAATGCACATCACATACTACCCATAAATATTTGCATGTAATATGTCCCATATGTTGTATTAATTTATTTTAGTCAGGATATTTAATGTCCTTAAATATTTATTAAAATAAAAGGCACGTAAGATTCTTGGGTTACCCTTAAAATAAGGTTTAAATTTTATTGTTTTTTATTTTAATAATGGGCGTTGTTGTGATAATATTTTGTGTTTTAGAAAATTTAAAATTTTTTTTTTCCTCAATTGTTCTTTAATAACCTGTTATCTGTTTGATGAGGATTATCACATACAATTTTTGTACCTGTCAGGGGCTATATAATACTAGAATATAAAATTGTCAAATTGCGGCGATTTTGTTTAAAAATTTTGGGTATAAGTAGCACAATTTTGGTTAAAATTGGGTGTTTTTCGTCAAAATTTAGATTTTGATTAAAATTGGGTGTTTTTCGTCAAAATTTAGATTTTGATAATTTTGGTTAATTTAGGGAGCTTTTTCGTCAAAGTTTGGATGATTTTGGACGATTTGACACGTTTTTTCGTCAAAATTT
>JARJDX010097679.1:0-10864 GCA_030264735.1 Gymnusa sp. GC000175
ATTATATTAAAATTGGTATTTATATTTGTGTCTTAACCAGTAGATACAATGTTAAAAGATTATTATTAATCAATATTACAAAAACGTCCAATATTAAGAGACACTTAAAGAAAACTATCCTGTGGCAGCCAAATGTCTAGCGCTGGTTCTGACACATGCTCTAAATCAAAATAATTCTTAGAATGTGGTTCTTAAATGTCATAAGTATGACTTCGAGCAAGCAACTCCATAAGAAAATGACTGTAATAATATTATTTTTTTTGACAAATTTATGAAAAAAACTGAAAAACTATACTTTTCTTTTATGGGAAAGTAAAAATTAAAAGTTGTATAAAAATAATTCTGGAAATAAAATAAAATATTAATTAAATTTTTGCGACTTTTTATTGGTCTATGTAGATGTCTTCGCCTTGATCTGTCTATAAAAATAGTTAACGACCGTAGATGGAAAACTTTAACCCCTTTTAATATATTTGTTTCAGAAATGTGCAACTTTTTTCGATAAGAGACGAAAAACTAATTTTCTTATCCCTAATATTTAAGTAGCAAAGTTATGACAAAAAGTTATTAATGTTTCAGCAATTTGGCTATAAAAATTATTTTTATTGTGGCTGTGGGGTTATAAAAAACGTCATAAGCATTCTAATCTGATTATTTATGAAATATGACACAGTTAATTGCATGTTATATTGTGAATTTGCAATTTTCCTAAAAGTGGTAAGGTACTTTTACATATAAGTACCAGCTTGTGGTTCCACGTTTGTGTTACGATGTCCCTTCGAATCACTAGATCTAACTTTCTCTCCATCCCTTCTAAATTTAAAAGGAATAAATCTTAACATTTATTTAAATGGTTTCTTGGTGCCTTTTCCAACCACAAGTTGGCTAAAATTATTACATGTTTTACTTTTGATGCCGTCACATGTACATCTCGAATTTTAATTATATACTTGAGAATATATCTTCCACTTTCTTTTCAATATAAAATCAATTTAATGATTTTATACTTTAAGTACCTACCTAAGCATTTTTAAACAAATATCCAAATTTCTGTCGAATGGCCAAGTCAACAGCAATAATATAATTTTTTGAAAATGGAAATTAAAATTATTAATATTATTAACTGATGACTTAATGGAAACTTCTCTTTAATTTATTATGTAGCTTTATTATCCTAAGCTTTTTAACATTGCTATTTGGCACAAAAAATACGAATTCCAATTTCATCAACAAAAAACAATATTAATTACTTCTATTCAATTAACGTGATTTTAAACAAACGAAATATTCTTATATTTCACATTTATTATCCCAATAAAAACATTTAACATTTTATTTAAAGCTTGCATTGAAAATTAGTTGTGAAAGTTTTTTTCCACAATTTGTAGTATAAAAACCTCGGTGGAAACTAAAAAAGTTTGCATTTGGGGAATATAAAATCAATAAAAAGTAGTCTCCATAGATTTAATAGACTCTACATGCCTTGGATACTTTTGAAAATTTATTTTTATACTTTTCCCATGAACGAAAAATTAAAAAAAAATTATTTTTAATTAAGGAGGTTCACTCGTAACTAATGACTCAAAAAAAAACTAAATATTTTTCCTCTTTTGATCGTAAAATAATGATGAAAATTAATTTTGTTAATTATTAACATTATCTGTAGATTATTTAATTAATTTATTTGATGTTTTAAATAATCATAATATTAAAAATACTTACGCGGTAGAAGCGTCGAATTAAATGTGACAACAGCGCATTTAAAGTTAAATGTGTGTGTGACAGATAAACGACAAAAGTCGTTTATATGCTGTCAAAAAAGTTGATGTGATGTGACCCCTATATTTTTTTAGGCAGCTGGCACATGTGGCGTTGCCAAACTTTCCACATTCTAGGTAGCCATTAATTTTCAACCCCAAAAAAATTGGTTTTTAAATACATTAATAAACTCTATGAACATTCTTTTTTCTTATATTCATTTTTGTTGTTCAAAGTTGAAAAGATCAATCTCAAAAAAATACAATTCAGGGTTCCTGTAATAAGAGGATTTAAAAAATGTAATTTTCATTAATTTTTTTTTTCAAAAACTAGACGGTGAATAGAAAAATAATTTTGTGCATAGATGTATGATATACTATTCTATAACTATGTAAAATTTATGATATACTATTCTATAACTATGTAAAATTTAAAGCCTCAAAGTTGGGATTTTCAATAACTCAATAGATAAGCGTGAACCTCGCAATGACTTTTTATACGTGGCTTAGCAGTGTTGTTGCCGAACATTCCCGGATGGAAAAGGATGGTTAGAGGGCCAGGTTACCAACCTACCTTCTATAAAAGTAACACAATGCACAATCGTTTGGGAAACCCAAAAACAGAATGTCTATGATGATTCTTCCTTATTTTTTATTTTTATTAGTGTTTAATTGAACCAAATTGTAAACCTAATTGTAAAAATGTTTTGAGTTTGGGCTTGCCCGTTTACAATAAAATAAATAAAGCAAGAAAACGGACAAGATTATGAAAAAATAACAGAAAACATAGTAGTCCGAGAACCAGCGTCACAAAACGTCGGTCATACTAACGACGTTCATTTTTTGTAAATATGTTGTTTAGGCTAGTAGAAGACGAGTGGTGACCGTTAGCTGGTCGACTGGGTCGGTGTCATCAATGTTGCAAACTAGAAAATATGTGTTTTATACTATACCTCGTGTATATGACCGGGGAACGTCGGGTTAAATGTACCGTGTATATAAAATTGGACAATCTTTTTATTTAAAAACTTTTTTGATAAAATCCACCATTTCGGAGATATCGTTCATCGGTTTTGATCCATTTTTTACCTTAAAAAGCGTTGCAACAAAGCCTCGTTTTTTTGGGTACTTTTTGTCGCCCCCATGGAATTTTTAATTTATTTTTCGGGATGGTGATCCACATCAAAGTCCTTCGGCGCCTTTTTTGACACCCTGTATATGACCGAAGAAGGTCGATTTTTTGTAGGCCGTATGACAATGTCGAATGTCGTCGTTTTTCGACTTTTTCGATAAAAGGATACAACGCTTAGTTTCCCAGCTATCATTGCTTGAAGTTGAAACTTTGGTGGGACCGATGTAAAGCGTGTTAACAGTTCAATTTTCTGTACACGATACATTTGACTCGATGTTCCCCGGTCACATAGAGGGGTCAAAATGTTTTTTTGATAATTTCCCATTCGAAAACGGGTTTTTTGGCACCGAACCATTGCGCAAATGGATACAGAACCAAGCGGAACTAGAAGCAATAACGACCAGCAAATTATAAATACAACATCGGCATATTGAATTGTTTTTACTATTGGTGGTTTTTTAAGTGGGAGGTCATTTACGTGTATTAGAAAAAAAATTGGTTGAGAATACTCTCTTGAGGCACCACATGACTGATCTTCTCTGGTTTACTGTATGCATTATTTACATTTACAATTTGAGATAGATTCTCAAGGTACGATGTTATGGGTTCGAGTGATTTCCCTCTGATTGCATAGTTGCTAAGCTTTTCTTTGAGAAATATACTACAAAAAAGTGAAATTGCAAAAGAAAATCATCCACGTACTTGAAAATCTTATAACTAACAACCTTACACAGATTAAGACGGAACTTGGTACAACAAGCAACATACCTGTAGCTGATGGAATCCGTTAAGAAGATAGCTTAAGATCTATGCTACTAAATCTAATCATGGCTTCGTTTGCGGCTCCTTACCGAAAACGAAGGCAAACTTCAACGAGTCTATCTTACCAACATCAAAATATAACCTACAGATTTTTGCTGAAAGGATTAAATGTATGGGTATAAGCAAAATACCAATAAAATGCAAGTTGCAGTCAGGAAAAAATATTATAGAGTAAGTGGTTCAAATATCTGGGAGAAAAGATAACATACAATAAAAGGCTTAAGATCGACCACAAAATCTGAACAACATATATCTAAACCACACAAAGTACAAATGTTATTGTTGGCTATAAGTCGCTAAAACTCCAGGATTAAAATCAGAAGAGAATGGGATAAACACGTAGATCGGATGAGGTCCTAAAGACTGTCCAGATGCACTAGAGACAGAAAACCCAACAAATCACGACCTACGGGAAAATCCAATAAAGCGATGGAAAGAGTCGTGGAACTCGAGATCGCAGGAGGCTGAAGATGCATAAATTGAAACAGAACGAAGTTCTGTAAAGAAATATGACGAGGAGGAGGACTTTTTATACAATTTGTATAGTCCGAAAGACTGTCCAGGTGCACTAGAGACAGAAAACCCTATAAATCACAACCTACGGGAAAATCCATTTAAGCGATTGAAAGAGTCGTGGAACACGAGATAGCAGGAGGCTGAAGATGTGTAAATTAAAACAGAACGAAGTTCTGTAAAGAAATATGACGAGGAGGAGGACTTTTTATACAATTTGTATAGTCCGAAAGACTGTCCAGGTGCACTAGTCACAGAAAATCCTATAAATCACGACCTACGGGAAAATCCATTAAAGCGATGGAAAGAGTCGTGAAACTCGAGTTAGCAGGAGGCTGAAGATGCGTAAATTAAAACAGAACGAAGTTCTGTAAAGAAATATGACGAGGAGGAGGACTTCTTATACAATTTGTAATATTTTAAGCTGTAATTAAATTTTTATACAATGTACATTCACAATTTTAATAATTTTATATTTCTGGATATTAAATTTTTCTTGTAAAATAATTTAGTGATATTTATATTAAACAATTATTATCTGAAAAAAATATTTATTTTAATTATACCAAAACTTTTATAGAAAAATTCTCCGAAACTTTTCTCCCATTAAAATTATTTATTGAACAAACTATAATAATGGGTGAACGAACAATATTTTAATAGATGCCTGAATGAAAACTTTTGTTGTACTGTAAAGGCGTATAATAAATTATTAATTAATTATTATGCTTTGAAAACCTTCATAGAAATGTTTCTTTAGAATAAAGAATAATTTTTATTGTTGTAAGTTTTCTTACTTTCGGGTTTAAGTCGCGTATGTTTATTGGTTGTTGCCAACGTTTCGCTCGCTATTGCAGGGAGCATTCTCAAGGCCGAAAAGTCATCGGACTTTTCCGCCTTGAGAATGCTCCATGCAATGGCAAGCTAAACTTTGGAAACAACCAATAAACATACGCGACTTAAACCCGAAAGTAAGAAAACTTACATCGACCTCAGTCGCGAAAGTCTAAATTCTAAATTAATAATGTTTATTATTTATACATTTTTTAATTTAAAAATTTTAATGAAAAAAAAAATTTTAACAAAAATTTAGTTTTATGCCAAACTTTTTTGTTTGTTGTTGATACATTCATTTTACCGATTTTTACATTTTTGTGCTGTTTGTAAACGATTTTTTTTTATATAAATTTTCTTTTCGGATTTAAAGCGCGTACTTTTATTTGTAGCTGCTAAACAATAAAATAACAACTTAAACCCGAATGTAAGATAACCTAATATAAACCCGAATATAGGATAAAAAAACATCGATTATAGTTGAGAAAGCTCACATTTTTGTTAAAAGTTTTTATTTGTAAAAAAAATTCTGCTGTGAAAATTATCACTTAATTTATTTCCCATATTTTTAACGAGTAAAAAATTTTATTAAACTTGTTTCGTGTCAAAAATAAAATCAAAAAAAGAGTAATTAACACAGAATTGCCGAAGTTTTTAATTACACCTCTTTATACGTTTTTAAAAGAACTTAATTACATCCAATCACGACATCAAATTAATAAATTACGTCCTTTGTTGCAGGTATCGTGGAAATGAAAGGACGGCTTGTATTCTAGTATGGCCGGATGGTCAACCCACCGTTTCCCAAATGGATTTTGCGTAAGTATTTTTATTGTTGCATCAATCAAAGTTCCCAAATTGATTTTATGATGCCACAAATGCCAATTAAATGGCGTTCGGAATCCGTGCAAATTCATCAATGTTTTTTATAAATATTTCCAACGAATAATTTATTGAACGCGAAAAATTCTGATTAAAATCCTGGACTTTTAGCCTATTAGGTGACTCATAACCAACAATAAGAGTTTTATATGAATATTTTATTTATAGTTAGTTCATAGTCTATCGCTAGATGACGTCTTTTTTTAAGTTAATTCCCAATTGATAAATTATAATAATTTGACATAAAACACCAAAACTCGTAATAATAAAAATGATATTGATTAAATTCCCATCGATTGTCATTCGTTATCGCGAGACTTTTTACCCACCTTGTATCAAGTTCGAAACACAGTATTTGAAAGAACTGGGGGTATTTAATATCAACAATCTTCTAAAAATTACCGCCGAAGATCATTTTTAACTATTTTTTTAAAATTGCTATTCTGGGCCTAACGATTTTTCGTGATCGTGTGGCTCAACAATATCCTCCAACAAAGTAGATTATAACTTGCCAGTTTTCAAAGAAACGATGAATGATGCTCTTATTAGCCCAATTATATGAGTTTATCAATGTTAAAAAAAAAGTACGTTTCTATACATCCAACAAATATACTCTGAATAAAATTTTATAAGAACTCCTTCTACATAGAATCGTTAAAAAGCATAAAGCCGAAATTTTTTCCTCCTGAATAGTAAAACAAAGATTACGTTTTCAATTTATAAAAATCTCTTATCATTTTTGCCAACGCATGACAAATTTGTTTATCATATGTCAACCACTAATTTATTTTATATATGCAAACTGCATTATATACCTCCATTTGGACGGCGTGGTATCGATCAAATTAATTAAACGAAAATATTTGGTATTGGTCAAATGAACCAGATTACATTTTAACATATACGCCAATTATAATAGTATAATAATACATAATTTATTAACATAATTTACAAAATACTCAAATATAGCTAATTAAATTTGCAACATGTTGAAGAGTTTTGAAATTCGAGATTGTGTGGGCTGAAATATTTATCTTCGCAATACGAGTTGGAGATATAATTGCAGCTCAATGCATTCACTTTAACAAGGTAAATTTGAATAATCCCTTTCGACCAGATTAAAATGATTAGCAAGTTTTTAAACCCCTTGTAAGCTCTTGAAAGCAACGAAAGTTGGGCATTATATTACCGTCAGTTGCAGAAAAGGTCCCGAGCGCGTTTAAAATTAAATTTATTATCTCGTCCTTAATTGTTCCATTCTACCAGCACGCAAACATATTACCCAATCTCTCTTCCTTAAAGGACGCCACGGATGAAAGCGTTTAATTGCCAATTTTTATCCTCTTTGTAGGTACCAAATTATTTTTCTGGTGCTCACATACATAGTGCCTATGGTGTTGATGACATGTTGCTACACGAGCATGGGGAGAGTGCTGTGGGGATCCAGATCAATCGGGGAGAAGACGCAGATACAAATGGATTCCATCAGATCTAAGAGAAAGGTAAGAAAAATATGGAAATAGGATTATTATTATATATGGAAATACATTATTTCAATGCTTTTTTTTTGTTTACATTGTGATTGGATTTTTTTTATTCGAAGTAAAAATTGGATATATGGGGTATTCGTCTTTTTTTGCAATTTTTCTTCTTGATAGATGAAAAATCGTACGTTTAATGTATGGCGCTGGAAACACATTCCATGCATGTATAAAACAGGAAATCGATTCGAACGGTCTAATAAATACAGTTTTCCTTCTGACAGCTATCTGTTGCAGGAACAGAATAAATTACTGGATTATATAAAATAATATATAAATTATTTAAACTTGGTAATCCAAATTCATTACTCTTAGCAATTGTGGAAACAGGCATTAAGTAACTTTGAAATTAATTTTTTTTTGTCTTTAAGTGCACTTCTATTTTCGTTTAATTCCTTTTTATCCAGACTGTAGAGTTTTCAAGTACTTTTTTATAAATGTTTTGTTTCTTACACGCAAAACTCTTCGTTTTTTTTTTCATTTCGTTTTAAGTTTTACCATCTGAAAATGTTTTATGAATAGTTCTAGGACAAAATGTCGCGAGAACAAAATGAAGCCGAAGTTGTTTAGTTCTCATATTTAAAATTTACGACAATAACGACTAAAAATTAAAAAATTTATTTAAATAATAAAGCAATTAATAAAATTAGGTAAAATATCCAAAATTTTATTAACAATTACCTAGGAGGAAAAAATCTATAATTTTTTCAGATTTATTTTATAATCAATTTGAGCTAAATTTATTAAACCAATTAAATTAAGGGTCGAATTACAAAAAAGTGTATGTAATGTATTTTTTGTTGGGTTTTTAATCAATTTGGCCCGAACAAAGATCAGCTCTAGAAATAAATTTGTCTCAATGAAAGTGGGAGATAAATCGTAATTGTTGTCTCGTTGAAAGTTGCTTTAGACGGCAGCATCCGTGATGCATGACTGCTTTGTGCGATTTTTGTTAAGAAATATTGCAATATTTTACAAAATCGTAAAAAGCTACAAACTTTTGTTATCAAGAATTTGATGTATGTAAATCGCTTTTTACTTAACCTGTTTTTAGAGTCGGTAATCATTAAATTATTATCTCAATGACACATTGAAATCCAGTACCTGGGAATCGAATCCAGGTTACTTAGTATCTATGTGTATAGTGTCATTAATTTTTATATTATATCACAATGACAAATGGTGCAGACAGTTGAAGGAGGATGACCTTCTTTAAGTAACTATAGAGGGTTTAGGTCAATAAGATCGCGCCGCATAAGACCGCGCACATAAGATCGCGCCTCAAAAGATCGCTTGGAAAATATGATCGCGGCACATAAGGTCGCGCAAAAATACTATTATTATCGCCAGCCTTTGGTTTGCCTATCATTTTAATTGGCCTAGATAGATTTAGAGACAAAAAGAAATATAGGAAACGGATTTAGAATTTAGAGGATTTAATCAAAGAAATATAAAAATATTATTATTGCTTACCTGAACAAGCACTTATAATAATACTATCTTATCCTTATGTGGTCAATTAGTTTTTAATCTGATTAATTACAATAATATATCACACTATTAGCAAAGTAATTACCTATTATTACAGTAATAAATTATTATTTGTAACAAATATATTTCTATATTCAATATATAGAAAATGGTTTTTAAAATATAAAAGTAAATAAAATTAAATAGATAATATTAATTTAAATAACAATTTTCAAATTTCTTTTTGTGAAGACTAATGTAGCCAAATTTAAGGCTGGCGATAATAATTTTGTTTTCACGCGATCTTATGTGCGGCGATCTTATTTGCCTCATGATCTTATTAAAACCCATATTTTTAAAAAAGTTAAGCTTTGCATCCATAAACTTTTTACGCTTCTTTTATTTTTCGTTAAAAGGAAGTTTATTATCATGTAAAAGATTAATAATTTTTACATTTTTTATAACTTTCTAAATGTTTTACACCACACTATTGGTAATTTTTTATTTAAAACTTATTAGTTTTTTAACCTTCCAAAAACTGGTGGAAAACTGTTCTCAACCATTTTGACCCATTGCAGTTAGTTCTTAACTTTTATTAGTTACTCCACATCTTTCCGTATATTGGCGCCTCATCGTGTTCAGGGTCTTTCTCTACTTCCCTTACCAGGCCTTTATTCCTTCAACATTTTTTTGGCACCCTCTTTCGTGTCATTCTTTTAAAACATCCTGCTTAACTAAGTCGTTGAACTTTAATAAACTCTACCAAGCTCAGTTCCATAAATAACTGCCTTATTCAAAGTTCAAAGTTATTTAGTATTTTCCCGTGGTCGTTTTATTTACCAGTCTATATATCCGTTTTGATTTTAAGTACTCTTTGTTCGAAAACCACAAGCATATTCTCGGTTTTATAAGCGAACGACCAAGTTTCGGACATATAGGTGACTATTATTCGTATGAGTGTAATATACGTTTTCACCTTAGAGTTAATGATAAGTTTTGATCTAAGGGTTGTGTGTACACAATGATTTTCAGTCCAACTGTTTAGTCTTTTATTGCAGATCCTAATAAGTTTCTCTTATCGTCTGTTTTGGTCACACTACAATATCTAATGCGTCAGAATATCGTATTAACTGTTATACTATCATATGCTTAGCTGAAGTCGACAAATATAAGGTATAAGAATATGTCAAAGTCCAATTTTTTTTTAATATTTACCGAACTACAAACACCTGTTCTGTTGTTGACCGTCCTCTCCTAAACCTGGCCTGATATTTCCCAATCTCTTCTCATTATAAGAAATTATTCATTGACGGAGCAGATAAGTAAATATTAACTGTTAAAGCCCAGTTGTATTCAAGGATTTGGGTTTAATTTAGTATAAATGCTTGGAGTTCGGTGACATCTTGCTTGTTATTTATTTACAGGATAATAATGAAAATTAATTTAGAATTTAGACTTTCGCGACTGAGGTCGATGTAAGTTTTCTTACTTTCGGGTTTAAGTCGGGTATGTTTATTGGTTGTTGCCAACGTTTCGCTAGCCATTGCAGGGAGCATTCTCAAGGCGGAAAAGTCCGATGACTGAAGACCTTGTTCGATTGTGTCCGATTTGAAAATAGTCTTTACATTATATTAAAATCTCTAACGTAACAAACAATGTAAAGGACAAAATTCTTCTTTCAAATCCGGGATTTTATCAAGTAGGTTGTCTTAATTACGATTTGAAATATTTTGGCGAGACCAAACGGCAAATTAGGACACGCATACTTGAACATCAACGGGCGGTACGTCTTCAAAACATCTCTAATTCGGCACTTGCTGAACATTCCTTCGAGACAGGCCACAAAATTGATTTCACTAATGTGAAGTCATTATCTATAATCCCTCATTACAAAAAGCGTAAAGTTTGTGAAG
>JARJDX010097716.1:0-14565 GCA_030264735.1 Gymnusa sp. GC000175
TATACCTGCATTAAGTTGAGGTTTACGGGTTTAGCTTTGAGTTTTATTACAGCTGCCCTATCGGAATATGGCACAAACTCGATGACACAGTTGGTGAATTGCTTCGAAATGTAGATTTCTACTCATTTTCTTTAATTTCTATCTTGGTTTCCTGAGTAGTAAAATGTACCTTCTAGAATATTACACTTTCCATTATTCACCATGTCTCAGCGACACCTAGTATATTGATATTTAATTGTGTTACCTTTTGAGCTAGTTTTGCTAGCTTACCTGATTGAAATAGGCTTCGTACATTCCACTCAGACAGACACATAGAAATATTTTAAATGCTGATAATTAATGAAGTATAGTTATATATCTGTTAAAAGTGAAGAATGTCACTGGTAGAGTTATTGCCAACACACATTTCAACAAAATGAAGTTGCAAGTAATGAAATTTGGTTCATGTTTCTGTTAAAAGACCGATATGTCTCAAATTCCGTACTGAAAGTAATTTTTTTTTTAAATTGTATGATTAAATTATGAAAATTGAAATATATATAATTTGGGGAATGAGGCTCAAGGAAATATTATAAAAATATAGATCGTTTTTGATTTTATCTGTGTAAAAGTTATATACTCCACAACAGATTTTGTCTTTTTTGTTATTTTTTTAATCCTACTATCTTACATTAATCATTGTAAAAGTATATTATTAAAAAAAAACATTCCATCTTTTATCATAAAATATCTAATTAAAAGTAGACACTGTGAATAAATGTTAGCACAATTATTTTTATATTAAAATTAACTTTATTTTCTTAAAAATGTAAAAAATAAATTTTATTTATGAAAATGAAAGAAAAAACTACAATACTAACTTCAATATATAATAAAACAAAAACTGAAAAGTTCATCTTTACTTTTATCTTTTAATACAAATTAAAACTTTAAAATTAAAGTAATAATAATAATAATAATATGTAATAATAACCTAAGAATTAAATTGTAAACTATTAAAATTTGCCATATTACAATAAATTTAAACACATAATTGACGCCACGAAAGAAATATTTATTTCTAATAAATAATTATATGATTATATGATTAAAAGTTGATGTACACATGACTGATCATTGTCGCGTAAGGTGGAAGTCGTAGTGAACGGAATCTCCACAGCGGGTTAAGCTTCCAAGTAATGATCGATTGTAGTTCCCCACTTCTTCGTGAAAATCGGATTTAAACTCCGGAGTCTCGGGGCCCTTGACACATTGTGCCCCACAACCTAGAACAGTGAGTTTCTTCTGCAATACATATAAAACAATTCTAACAAATGTTTAAAAGTGCACCAATTACTAAAATGAGCTCTAAAGGTGTTAAGGGTGTCCGACTTGGCGATGGTATCAATGGTGATGGCCATAGTGATGGTTCTGAATTCCTTATGAACTCTGGTGAATTGTGGTGCTATACCTAATTTTCTGTGCTCTTTTCTATTATTGCTTTCTGCTCATTTTAATAAGCTTAATTAAATATTAAAAGACGCGAACACTAATAAACTTTTTGAGACCAAGATGATTTCTATTAACATCCAATTTAAATTACTATTAAATATTAAATTTACTACAAATTAGATTTTACAAATTTTCAAAGCTTCGCATGAAAACTTTCGCTTCTGCGCGCAATTTAATTATATATTTAGTAGTATATTGAAGCTTGTGAATATGGGGATGATTAAAGCCCAATATTCAATTAATTCCTGATTACAGAGATGGATGCACCACAATTTAAGGATTTTGCTAAGGAGATGATTGATTACGTCTCCGACTATCTTCAAAACATCAGAGATAGGTAAGAAAAATTTATTAGAAACTTTAAAAAAATTTAATTTGTTTGCTTGCAATAAATTTATTGCCACATTAATGCCCAGCATTGGAAAGGAATTTCGTTATAAAACTGGGACATGCAGAAGGTCCTTGTGTTGTTGGTTAGAGTTACACTTTAGTTATTCATTTTTATCATGATTGTATATGTTTATCATACCTAAAGACATTTAATGTTGAAATTAGATTAAAATGTTTTTTAATTAATATGTTACATAATTTCAATGATTCAATTTCATTCACTTATTTCGTAATAAATATATTTTCTTTTATTTAAATAATGCATAACAACTTAAAATTGTTTCTTTTAATTTGTAGCTTCTTTGTGGGTTTCTAAGAATGAGATAAATTTTAATTACCTTGAAATTAATTAATTTTTTTTGCAAAAATTTGTATTTGTAAGAAGCATTTATATTATAATGCTTTAATATATGGATTTCTATGGAACAAATAATTTGTTAACGCTTCTTTATTTTTTGCGATAGCAATTTACTTTAATCTGCGCTTAAGTAAACAGTCAATTTCTTTCGGTAGCTTTTCAATAGATTGTATCATTATATTATATTATTTCGCATACGTCAAACAAAACGTCAACATTTACATATTCCATAATTTCCAAAGCCTGACCGATTTTTGTTGAAACTTCATTGCAACCTTTTAAGAACTTTCATATGCTTTTGGTAGTGTTTGTAGAAAAAACTTTGTATGATATGTGTGTTAAAATGATTTTATTTTGTGCGTGGGGTTGCTCAACTCGCTACGCTCGTTTCGCAATCTTCCCCACTCACAAAGTAAAATCCTGTTTTCAACACTTATATCATAAATAACTATTTTAGCAGTTAGACTTTATTGAGAAGTAAAACAAAACAAAATATAAATTACTTTGGATAAGTAGTATAATAGATTTTAATGTGGGTATTACAAAAATAATCATTATTTATTAGAAATTTTAATTCTTTATTAGCATCTTCACAATACTATTAACTTTATTAATGAAGTATTTTGTATAATTAATACCGCAAATATTAACTAAAAGTCTTGTACGCTGTATAAAATGCTTTTAATCATTATGTAAAAATGTGGTAGTATTAGTTTTGAATAAATTAAAATAAGAATAAAAAACTATAAATATTTATTTTTAACAAAATACTATTTTAATGTGAAAAATTAAGAATAATTCAATTAATTATAAAAGTAATCACATACTATGTAGTCTTTTTAAATGTGATTCAAAACCTCTTAATTTAAATTTTGTTAAAACATTATAAGGTTTTAGCAATTGGAAATTATGTATATATCTTTTAATGGAATAAAATATTATTTTTATTATTTTTCATTTAAAATTTTAGCCTAAATTTAATAATAATTATTCTGTTAAATTTTATTATACTGTTATATTTTGGAAGCGTTGCTAATTATATATTCTTTTATATTGATAAAAATAATTTCAAAGATTAAGAATGTAATACATACGCGATACATCCTAAATTTATTTAAACGCATTGCATAGTTTATTTTTTTTATACAACATTTAGCATTTAATATTGCATTAAAAACTGGAGGTCTGGTTAACACACGACTTTTAACTTTCATTTACAAAGTAAATTAAAGTATAGTAATCGCGACAATTTTCAAAATAGAGATTTTTGCGGAAATATCCGTTTTCGACCTTCCTCATTCAGAAAAAGTTGATTTCGAAGTGGTGTCTGTGTGTCTGTCTGTCTGTGTCCTCTCTACAGCCCAAACGGCTAAACTAATCGTCCTGAAAATTCATATTTAAGCTTTTAACAAAAATTGGGAGGTCCCAGTGACTTTTGGCTAAAATCCAAAAATATAAAGTGGTAGTAGTTTATTGGTGAAGTTTTTAGGTTTTTTGCAAATATAAGAGTACAAAAGTGTGTAAAAATAAATTTTACACAAATTTTGTTATTATCATTTTTTTAAAATTTAACATTTTAAGAACTCATTGTTCATCTCAAATTAGTAAATGAAAGTCGTGTGGTGACCACACCTTCATTTTTTTTATGAATTTTAGACATATCCGTTTATTTTGAAACCATATTTCAATAATTACTCGTTGGTCAAAATGACAACTTCATTTTGTTAAAATATATGATGGAAATAATTTTACTAATAATATTGCTTGGCAGCAAACAACAATAACGTAAAGTAAAATAAAAAAATTAAAAAAACCAAATTAATTCTAAGAACTCTTCTATACATAATATTTTTTTAAATATTTACAAAAAACCTAATCTAAAATCTACAATTTCTGGTTGATGGATTTTAGTCAAAAGACTGCGACCGCTTAAATATAAATTTCCACGCCGATCAATTCAGCTGTTTGGATTGTCGAGAGGGCACAAATAGGCAGACAGACACATAGAAACCACTTAAAAAACAACTTTTTCTAAATAAGGGAATTCGAAAACGGCTATTACCGCAAAAATGTCGATTTCGAATATTTTCGCGAATACAATACCTTTTCTTTCTTTCATAAATTAAAGTAAACTTTTGATAGAAAACATAACTATATTTAATAAATTATCAGCTGATTAAAATGACAGTTCCCGCAAATTTTTTTTTTAAATATATAATGGGAAAAATTTCACTTAAAATGTTGCTTAGCAATGAATAACAATAAGTTTGTAAAACGTAAAAATTTAAAAAAAAATGATAAAAAATATTGTTGCAAGTTTAATTTCTTAAACTTGATAGTTTCTGATTGTTGATTGTTAAGAAATTGTTACTCGTTGCTAAGCACATTATTGATGAAATTATATCCATCAAGTTGCAGAAACCTCTTTTTTAAATGTTGCGGATATCACTGCTAAAATTAATATAAATTTCAACAAAATGAAGTTGAAGAGACATAACGGCAATTTAATTCAATTGTATAATAAAGCACGTCAGATTATTTTAATTAGTTAAGATATCTACAAAAATTAAAATTGGTAAATGTTTTAATAATAATTAATTACAAAACATTCTAAATGAAAAATTTAAGTACCTCTTTTATTTTAATTATAGATTTTTATTGTATATTCTTAAGAATTTTGAAGGTTAAAACAGTGAGGATTCACAGAGATAATTATTCAAAACTAAGATAATTAAAAAAAAGTTGCCACTGCTATTCTTTTCTGGCTATTGTTTTAATCCTCTCTTCATAACCCTGTCATGAAATATAAAATAACTTATTCATTACAGATCAATCATTCTGTAATCTACAATTTAAATTTTACCCATTTTAATGTCTCATATTGTAATATGAAACAATTTTGTTCTTGAATGTGTCGTTCCGCTAATAAATTGCGCATATTTTTATATTTCAATAACACGCATAATGTAGTAGCAATAACCAGTAAAAGTTGTCTGTTTATATACCTTGACCTAATGAGTTATTGGTTACATTGGTTGCAGGCGAGTTTTGCCAATTGTTGAGCCCGGATATCTGAGACCATTGATACCGGATTCTGCACCCGAACAACCTGATAAATGGGAAGATGTTATGAAAGATGTTGAAAGAGTAATCATGCCAGGCGTTAGTAATCATTTAATTAATATTTGGATTGTTGTAAAATTTAATATTTTAGGTCACTCATTGGCATTCGCCTAGATTCCACGCGTATTTTCCCACAGGTAACTCATATCCTGCAATAGTTGCGGACATTTTAAGCGGGGCAATTGCTTGCATAGGATTTTCATGGGTAAGTTAAGAAAAAAAAAGTAACAAAATTTTTAAAATTAATTTATGTATAATTTTTTATTAATTTAGATTTTACACTTTTTAAAATTCCTTACATTGATTTAGGGTGGTATATTAAGAAACTATTATTTTATTTTATATGGAATATTGAAGCTAAAAGGGTGCGCAAGGGAATATACAGGAAATTATCCCGAGCTAAGCGGAAAATTAACTTCTTTGTCATTAATCTTTCCTTTTGATTATTCTATTGCAGTGAAGGGCTATTGTCCTGTTAATTTATCATCGTCTTTGGCATTTCATATACTTGTAAAATTAAAAATTTGAGTTTAATTTATAAAAACATATAAACATTCCTAATATATTAAATTATCTTTGTCAATTTGTTAAGCATCTTAAACAATTTAAGAAAGAACATATTTTATATTTTTCATTATTGCATTACCAGAAATATGTTACATATTTTTAATTTGGTAAAACGGAGCAGAATATAAAATAAGATATTTAATTTTAGATTGCAAGTCCTGCCTGTACAGAATTAGAAGTAGTAATGTTAGATTGGTTGGGTAAAATGTTAGATTTACCGTCTGAACTCCTAGCTTGTTCAGGAGGCAAAGGTGGAGGAGTAATACAGGGAACTGCTAGTGAAGCTACTTTAGTAGCATTGTTAGGAGCTAAAGCACGTGCCGTTACTAGGGCAAAAGAAGCCGAACCTGATGTTAAAGAATCCGATATAATTTCTAAATTGGTCGGGTATTGTTCATGTACGCACGAAAACTCATAACTTTTGCAGATAAAATTAAACATAACTTTTTAGGTCAAAGTCATTCATCAGTTGAAAGAGCTGGATTATTAGGAGGAGTCAAACTTCGTTCCCTTCCCACTGATGGTAGCAACAAATTGCGAGGTGAAACACTAGAAGCGGCGATTAAGGAGGACATTGAGGCTGGCCTTATTCCATTTTATGTAAGTTACATTCTAGTTTTAGGCAACCTTGATTTAACAAATCTTACATTTTCTAATTGTAACAAATTGCTCAAGTTATTATTTTTAAATATATTTATATTCATTTCAGGTTGTTGCAACATTAGGCACGACTTCGTCTTGCACCTTTGATCGTTTAGATGAAATTGGTCCAGTGTGCAATGAATTTAATGTTTGGTTACATGTTGATGCTGCTTATGCAGGTTCCGCTTTCATCTGCCCTGAATTTAGATATCTCATGAAAGGAATAGAGCGAGTAGATTCATTCAATTTTAACCCTCACAAGTGGATGTTAGTGAACTTTGATTGTTCAGCCATGTGGTTAAAAGACCCCTCGTGGCTTGTAAACGCTTTTAATGTCGATCCTTTATATTTAAAACACGATCAGCAAGGTTCTGTTCCGGATTACCGTCACTGGCAGATACCTCTAGGCAGGAGATTTAGAGCTCTGAAATTGTGGTTTGTCCTGCGTTTGTATGGCATTGAAAATTTGCAAAAACACATTCGTAAGCATGTATCTCTAGCGCATTATTTTGAATCTTTAGTTAGGGCCGATGAAAGATTTGAAATCACGGAAGAAGTCATTTTAGGACTAGTGTGCTTCCGTATTAAAGGCACTAATGAGTTAAATGAGGCACTTTTAAAGAGACTAAATGGTCGCGGGGTCATACATTTAGTGCCATCTAAAATAAATGATACCTACTTTTTAAGACTGGCAATTTGTTCAAGATACACGGAAAGTGAAGATATTGATCTTTCATGGAAGGAAATAAAAGAGGCTGCTGCTGAAGTATCAAGCTCTTAAAATCGTTGAAAGAACGAAATCACTCTGTAATATGTATAACTGTTAATTGTTGTAATATATGTAAAAAATATAAGAATTGAAGGACCAATGAATATGTAACATTATTATTAATTTTTAGAAGGTAATTGTTAATTTATTTGTTTCTAATTAAAAATGTTAAGTTAAGGTTATTAATTAAGCTTTAAAATAATTACATTATATAGTTGTTAAATCGTTTATTGTTGTATAATATATGTAATAACCAGTAAAAGACAATAGACCAATTGACTATGCAATATTGAATTAAATGTTAAGAAAATTAGAATTTTGTTTACTTTATTCTTTTGGAGGTGGCCCTCCATGTTTTCTGGTTAATTGTATAATTCGTTCCGCTTCTCTGATGCCACTTAATCTTGCCCCATGCACAGTAGAATAATGTCCGGCGCAGGTTGCTTCACCAGCAAATAATAAAATTGGAGGAACTGGTTCACAAGGTCCTGGCAATGGACACGATAAATCGCATTGATGACCTACAGTAGAAGTAGTTCCCAAGTAACTATAAGCTCCACAGAAATATGGATCACTTGACCATTTAGAACGCAACACAGAGCTTGGATATGGGAGAGATGCATCGCCTGTGAATTGCCGTAAGACACGCGTAATACCTTCAGCAACTTCCTCATCGGTAGCTCTCTCCATTTCAGAGGCTTCTGGCCCGGATACAAAAGCAACAAGCACGTGCTTGCTGCCTTCCACTTCTTCCACTGCACTTAACCCTTTAGTCCAATCCGACCTGTTATTTAACTCATCTGGAGACCAAGCGAATCTAATCCCGCCTTCACGCCATACCCAAAACGGTCTTGAATAATCCAAAAATATTTTATTCACTTGTCCATACCCTAAATTATTAATTGCCTCCATTTTTTCGGAAGGTAGCGAGGGACAAAACAATTTATCAGAATGATTTTTAAGCACTCCTAATGACATGGTAATAATAACATAGTCTGCGCAATATTCTTCACCATCGCAACATGTAACAATAGCACGTGGTCCTCCAGCTCTTTGTTGAACAGCTCCCCATTTAATATTACCAACCGGTTTCGTATACTTTAAACTACAATCGGGTAAGTCTCTCAATAATGGTGCTAATACCCCTACAAATCCCAATGGGATTCTTAAATGTCCTCCAGGAATTTGAATGTAGCTCCCGTAATTATCAGCACTAATTCTGCTTAAATCATCACCACATCTAGCTCTTAATGTGTTTGTTAAACCGTGAAGAACCCGTGAAGCATCGTATCGCTGGTCTTCAGGGAAATTAAATAGTTCTTGTTGAATTCTAAGGCTGAAAAAATTCATCAAAGATCCATGCTCTTTTCCACAACCCATGTTGAATAGCATGCATGCCTCCTGTTGGATTCTTCTGTAAGTGTGATAGGCGGTAATGCTTACAGGAAGATCTACGGCTCTACCCTCACTTGTGCAGAAAAGTCCTTGAGTGGGATCTGGTCTAGGAAGAGGGGGATTTAGTAATCCTTCCTGGCAAGCTAAATTATAAACGGGATTCGCAGAACATCCGCCCTCTATGTATTGAGCTCCCATTTCAGCAATTACATCGCCTAGCCAGCAAGAATGTATTCTTCCGCCGGGTCTATAAATATCGTGAGAATTATAAATTTACTATTAAATCAGAGATGGCGCGACCTTACCGATCCGTCGCTTCTAATATTGTAAAGTTACTAATTCCACATTGATTTAATCTTTGAGCGGCTGAAAGTCCTGCCAATCCTGCGCCTATAATTATTACTGCAGGTTCGGGCTTACAAGGATCTACCATGGAATCAGAAATTGTACAAACTTCCAGATTTGGTGGCTGACATCGACTGCTGTTACATATTTCAGCAGATGCACGAAAAAATCTCGCAGGATATGATGATATATTTCTATGTACAATTGTTAGGAGTTACATATAAAAAAATAATATAGTAAATAAATATTATATCATTAATTAGTTTAAAATTTTTATGTTTTTATTTTCACTCCAAGGGCGTGTAATACAACAAAAAATATTGTTTTGAGCATCTATAAAATGCTGATTTGGATATAATCTTAGTTGTTTAAAGTATACACAATTATGTTTTTACTTCCTGTAGTTATTTGTCTTTAATTTTGATTTTTAATTTTTAATATAAATAAACTTACCTAACTAATTTATATAAGGGCAAATTAAAACGCTTTCTGAAAACCATATTGCCATAAAATTGTACTAAAAATTTATTGAATTATATTAGTAATTTTCATTTTTGATGGAAGATGTCAAAACATTTAATTATTATAAATTTGTTACAGAATACAAAGCAACTTGATATCATTATTTACATAATACAAAATTAACATAACAAAATATATAAAAAATATAAACTAATATCTAATCTCTAGTTTCTACTTTGATGAGATTTTCCACTTTTATATCAAACTTGCTCTCTTTTGGAGTAATTTCATAATCCAATTCATTAATAGTGTGTTTGTGATGAGCCAAAATTTCCTCAGCTTGATTTTTAATTTCATACACGGCGTTATCAATATCTGTTTCTGTGGTTTCATTGCTATTTATTGAGAGTCTTATAACAGTATTCTTTTTATACGTGTACGATATTACGTAAATTTTCTTACGTTCCATAAGTTTTTCCAATAATCTTTTAGTGAGATGATCTTCACCTCTAATTCTAAAACACACCAAGGCCATGTTTACGCAGCAAACTTCGAACCTGCTATCTTTTTCAACGACGCTAGCGAAATATTTAGCGAGAGAAATTTGGCGTCGAATATATTTTTGAATACCTTCAACGCCATACGAACGAAGAACAAACCATATTTTTAAAGCTCTCATTCTTCTTCCCAAAGGAATTTGCCAATGTAAATATTCAGGTGCTGTGTCATGGTCGTGTGAAAGGTAAGGTCTTTCAACTGTAAAAGCATTCATTAAGTGTATGGAGTTTTTTACCCATAATGCAGAGCAATCGAAATTGACAAGCATAAATTTGTGTGGATTAAAATTAAAGGATTCTGCAAGTTCTAGGCCGTTTTTGAGGTATCTGTATTCGGGGCAGGCGAATGCTGCTCCTGCATATGCAGCGTCTACATGTAACCAAATTTCCGCATTTTTGCAAATGGGTCCTACTTTTTCTAAATCATCAAAGGCGCACGTTCCGGTTGTACCTAAAGTAGCTACAGTGTAGCAAGGAAATAAACCGTCGTGTAAATCTTTTTCTACTGCTTCTTTTAATTTTTCTGAATCTATTCTTCCTTCATCGTCCGTTGGTAGCAGATTCATTACAAGTGATCCCAATAAACCAGCCTTTTCAATGGATGAATTTGATTGAGCAGAACTGTAGCCCCTTAATTTACCTCTTATTTCTGCATCCGATAATTCTGGATGTAATTTTTTTATTCTTCTTACTGTTTTTTCTTTGGCCGCAAGGAGACATACCAAAGTTGCTTCACTCGCTGTTCCCTAATCAAACATAATCAAATTTCAATTAGGTAAGAAAGAACTCGTAAATACTATTTTAATATATTTAAACACACTCTTTCTTAAATCAATAATTATTAAAACTTGAACTTTCCAATTTCAAGAAAAAGAATTATAGGTTGAGAAATTGATAATTTCTCCACTTATAAATTAAGTAAATTTTACTGTTTCTCTGCAATAAAGATGTTATAATTAAGCGGTTATTTAAACTTCGGCTTATGTAATAAAAAGTGTTGAAATATATTTTGTTAGTAACACATAAATTAATAAACTCAATTTAGAGCCAAATTATCTTATTCAGTCAAATCAGTATCACCAATCATGAAGTAACAGCTACTAGTTAAAAAAGGCAAAAACTGATATTAATTACAAGACGTTCAACTGTTTTATATACATAATATATTAAAATTTTAGGTATGAAAAACCCAGTGGGAACTGAATGTGGCTTTACTCATAAACTAAAGGTTTAATGTTGGTAAATGATATACCAATTTGTTTTATTTAATTAGTTATTTCTGCATTTTGCACTTATAGCGATAAATCATTTTCCATAGATTTGCTATGTCTATTATAGTTTATAAATGTAGTCACGTTTTTTTAAAAGATTGATTTTTAATATTTCCTTTAGTATTACATAAGGTATTTTGAGTAATGCTTATCAATATTTATAATATAAATATATTATTTAAGGTGTGACTTACTTTAATTACTCCTCCACCTGGCCCCTCTGAACAATTTAAGAATTCGTCTGGTAAGTCAAGTAATTTCCCCAACCAGTCCATCATAACTACTTCCAGTTCGGTAATAGCTGGTCCAGTAATCTACGCAATAATTAATTATAATTAATCGAAAGTAAAGGCTGTGATAAATGGTACAAAATTATTTTTTATTCCTTTTGTCGGTAGAAATGCTTCTCCGAGAAAGTGAGATTTCTTTATTTCCTTACCAATTAAAAAGCAGTTTTAATTCCATCACGCGGATTAAAAAAATGCAAAAAATGAATACATTAATATCCAAATATTTAAAAATAATTTAAAAATTACAGTTGCTTTCATAATTAGGTTAAAAATAACAGAAAATGGCAGGTTTTCATTATCTAATCTGGTTCGTATCCCAGCATGGAAGTGTGCTCAAAATTTTAAATTTCAATACATTCTAGTTTTGAAACGCAAATTAAATTAAATAAAATAGCACCAGTTTGTACTTTAAATACCTAAGAAAAGCCAAGTATTTTTTTAACAATTGTATGTACGTTGGTGTAAAATTTTTAAACTCACTATAAACTGTAATAGTAATTATATATTATATTTAGTATAATTACCAATTATAAAAAGTGACATTAATAATAACTTTTTTACTCCCGAAAAGGGAAAGTATAGTAATTAAAATTAAATTGAGAGTTTTCCTAGAGAATAAATATTAAAAAAAGGTTATTTAAAGAAAACGTATATACAACAACTTTTATTTAAGATATGTTTTATTGAGGTTTATTTTTCGCTTACGGGATGTGTGTCCTTCACTCGACTTGAAATTTTTTAAGTATGATTTAAACACAATTTAATGCCATTTAGGGGATTTTTTTTAGAAATATTAATATTATTTTTACGTACCCAGTTAATTCCTACAACTCCTAATCCAGCACTTAATAAATCCCCCACTACAGATGGAAATGAATAAGAGGCAGGGTAGTAGGCGTAAAAATTAGGTGATTGCCAATGTGTTAATCCTGGCATTATGAATTTGTCCAGATCTTTAAGTAATATATCCCATGACTCTCCAGTCTGTGGTGCCTCCGGAGGCACGAAGTCTCGAATAAATCCTGGCTTTACATCTGGTAACACTTGTCTAAAAAACAAATTGAGGTTATTAAATAAAAAAATATCAGTAAAAAGTAAACTGGAGTTTATGATTGGATTCTCCGTCATAAAATGTGAGCTATCGTCCAATTGTGATAATTTTTTTTATTATACGATAGTAAAATAAGGTAAAAATTGTGATTTTAGTGGAAATATACCTCTTAAGGCCGCCTGAACGAGAACCGAATTTTGAGGCCCCCTATTCTATTTTTTCCGAAATTATATGAAATTAAATTATTAAATACTGATAGGAAAAATAGCAATACTGCATTAAAATCATCTGAATTTTGCTAAAAATTTTGTAAATTCTATTTTGCCATATTTCTAGGCAGTTGGGCCAAAATTATTTAGCTTTTGAAAAAAATTAATTATATTCGATAAATATTTTAGTCTTTTGAACCAATATCATCCAAATTTTTATAATAATTGTTTAAATTTGACTAAATTCATTGAATTTTAAAGAACATTGCCATAGTTTGCGCAAAATCATCAAAATTTTAAAAAAAAATCTTAGATTTTAGTAAGTTTTGACAAAAATTTCCAATGTTTAAGCAGAATAATAAATTTTAAATAAAATCATTTAAATTTACAAAAATTATAGGAATTTTACCATGAATTATTAAAACTTTGACGAAAATCACTCAAATATAAAAAATGTTTATCAATTTTAACGAAAATATCCCTAATTTTAGAAAATAAACATCAACATTGATTATAAAATTGCTGTAATTTAAACAAAATTATTGCAGTAATAAACTAGTAATATTTTCTGACATTTCACTTTATTTAATTTGTGTCTTCAAACAATTTTTTTTATTTGACAAATTTTTATACATGTTATTTTGTTTATAAATATATTAATTTTTATACCCCACTTCGACTGCTGTCCTTCATCTGGTTTCCCTTGAGAAAGAAAGCTTTGGTAACGATTCGGCTTGCGCTATTGTCAAAGACTGTCTTTGGCAATGGCGCAAGTCGAAACATTTGTAAAAATTAAATAATAATAGTGAAATGCCACAAAATATTACGAGTTTAATACTTTTCAATGAATTTTGCAAGTTAAAATCAACCTCAATCAAATATAAAAAAATTATTGCAATTTAAACCAAAATCATCCAAAATTTAACAAGAATTGCTTAACTTCATATTAATTTTATTCGCCCTAAATTGACCAAAATTATTAATATTTTGATAGAAATTGATGAAAATCATGGTTGCTGAAACTAATTTTGATAAAATTATTAACAAAATTTAACTATAATCAATGCGATTTTAATCAAAACCATATAAATTTTAACAATTTTTTCAATGTAAGCAAAATCTTCTAAATATTAATATAATCCATTTAAATGTTTCAAAAATTATGTAATTACATATACACAAAATCATTAAAATTTTTGATGTAAATCGCTCAAATTTGATAAAAATTATTGTAATATTAAATAAAATCATTAAAATATCGACAAAAGTTGCAAAAGATTAACTTTTTTCGGAAATAAAAATTGTTTTCGAACAAAAAAGTAAGAAAATGTTTCGAATTTTTTTTTTTTAATTAAAATAATATAAAATAATTCCTAATGTATAATAACGTCAGGTGTGTGGGACAGATTAGATTTTTTTTATTAAAATGTGCAGCTCAATAAAACTTTGAACCCAATAGCTAGTAGCTACATTTCTAACTAAAAAAAGTGTAAACATTCAGGAAAACATATTAGCAAATGTTAAGGAAAATGTCAGAGTATACAGTGGCCGGCAGCCTTTCGGGGACAAAGAGCCAAATCTATATTGAAAATAAAAACAAAAACATGGAAGAGCCTCAAAAAAGATATGCTAAAAATTGCTAAAA
>JARJDX010097726.1:0-15562 GCA_030264735.1 Gymnusa sp. GC000175
TAAAGCACTGTATTTATATAGGTTTGAGACGGCTTGAAATAGCTTTAATGATGATTATTACTATCAAACACCACATGCTCAGAATTGCAACTCGTATATCACCGTCTTTCTGGGATTTAGCCCAATCATGGCTTAACGAGTTCGATTCTATTCCCCTTCCTATCAGAATATTTTTACATCATAGGCTTTAGGGCCCTTCCATGAGCAGCCACTCAGTGGCTTTGGCCACCAGACATGAAAAGGTTAAATATCCAGTTCATGAGACTTGTTGCAAGTATTTGCACCTGATTTACCCAGTTAACTCTTATATCCGGGGAATAGGCCTTGTACTCCCATCGCACTCCACAGAGCCCACTTTTCCACGCGTTGATCCTAACATAGAACGCTGGCCGGTGTCGGCGTTCTCGTGATTTAAAATGCAGGATTCTTCTTGTAAACTTTATTTCGCCGAGGCGTGCCAGAATATCCTACTCTGATTTTAAAGGGCACTACCTTCGTGAGAATTAACAAGATTCTATATTTAGGCTTAGTGAATAATTCCCTCTTAAAGATGGTTAGAATTTTCAACGTCATGGTGATATCTGATGAGTACTATATTTGCGGAAATCTTACATCCACAGCGAATCGAAGCCATAAATCTTGATCCTTCCCACTCAACCGCCTTTCGTTCTCAAATCAATTAAAATAGCAAATGCATTTTCAAATGCTTTCTTGTTTTTGAGCACCGAGATTCTTTAATAATTGCTTTGTTTAAAAACTGTAAAGCTACTTTACCCTGCGAAAATAATATATTTATGGGATGTTTTAGAGCATTCGGTTTGTTGCTTCTTGACCTTCCGTATGCGGTTCTTTGCTATTAAATAAACAATCTTTTCACTGCTTCCCATAGGTCTCCTTCAAATTATTCTTTTCCAACGAAGTTCCATCTTCTATAAAATGATATGCTTTCAGGGTTTTCTTTAGTATTCGCAATTGGATATATGCTTTCACATTAGTTAACATTCCTAATTCTTGCTGCTTGATCCGCAAACTATAATTACGCAGAATCGGTTCAAAATCTGAGAAATAGCAATCCGGGCTTTGCTTATTGTTTTGGACCACATTCATGCTCTACACTGCGAGTAATTCCTAATTTTTTGCAATATCTTTGTCTGCTCAATATGCACACAATGGTAAAATAAAATATATATTTGGGTGATATGTTTGATTTGTTTTGGTTTTTTCTCTTGACTCCGATTTGGTTTTAAATTTACAAGTAGCCGTCTTGCATATTAACTCAATAGCATCCTCGATCCTTTAATATCTTGAAAAGCAGAATTGTATATAATTATATGGAAGTTATCTTGTTTTATCCGGTTGATCCATACCAATCGATTTTATATTTATTAAATTGAAGATACTTTAAAATATTTAGATTGTCGTAATAACTTTAATAAAAATGGTTCTATTAAATCGAAAATTTTCAGTATCAAAAATTAATTCAATTCTCGGTTTTGAAATGATAGATTTGACTGAAACCAACTTAACCACTTTTATTTGTTATTTTTGAAATTTGTCAATTTGTCAAACACAAAACGCCAGTTTCAAAAATTTTATTTGAAGAGGAATCTAAAACATTTTATGGCATATCTCCTTGAGAAAGCAGGTACAGGAAAGTGCGCCTTAGATGCTTCTAAAAGGGATGCATTCACACAAAAACCCTTCGCAGATCTTATATATGATACTCACTCCAAAGGACTCGATTATTTCATTGCAAGAGTACATTGCACAGATTCGGATAATGCTCAGGGTTCAATATCTTATTCATGTTATGATGCTAAGCATCTTTGTAAGTATATTTTTGAGATGGTAATAAGTGCAGAGGGACGAAAGATAAGAATTAAAAATTTCAAAGATCCTATTAATAATAAGAATATAATAGAAATTAACTTTTTCAGACTAAGATATGATAACGACACTCCACTTAGAGCAGAATTTGTTGGCAATCATGTTAGTTTTCTTGAATCAAGCGTTTTCAGAAGCCGTCTTTTCAATCAAGAAGATGCCTTGGATGCTTTGAGTGTGAATTTCCAATTTAAGAGTCAAGACAAGCTGCCATATATAAAAAAGAAGAAATTCCTTGATGTTTTCTTTTTATTTGTGATTGTTCTACTAATCGGGGTAGCAAGTTATTTAGGATTGAAATTTGGAAAAGAGAAATTGATGAAAAAAGATTTTGATATTGGTAAAGTTCACAAAGATTAATAAATTATTTATTTAATGATTTAGCACCACCGCATTTGTTTTTTAAGTTTTTAAATTAAAGATTTCCGTCTAAATTGAAATTTTATTTAGCGAAGAATATATTGAAATCTGACAATATTAGCTTTAGGTTTGAAATTTATAAATTTTAAAGAAAAAGTAGGTTTTTATATTGAAAATGATTCTTGTTTATTTGAATCCAAATACATGCGATTGAAGGGAGATGAAATCTTCATATTAATTTAATAGAATAGTTAATCTATTTCAATATTGGATTGATTGCAACTAAATTTCATTCAAAATACAAAAGGAGATCAGAGATTGAATTGCGTATTCAACATATCGTGCTAAAGGAAATTCTTGAATGCATATCTTACGAATATAGGAGTGGAAACGACGATGGACAGAAATATAGGGTCGAGAGTGCAGTTACAGTAAGAAAAGAGAAGAGAAGATGCAAGTCTGGATGGCAATGTAAGCGTGAAAGCTGATGTAAACAATTAAAAATCTAAACAAAAGTAGCCCAATTAAATTATTTACTTAAGGTTTAATAAGATATTTAACTATCATTCTTGAGTAACAACCGGGTTAACCTCTGTCGACGCATCTGTAATCTTACTCACAAGCTCGTGAACTTCATTATGGCCATCTTCTCTTCGATGCCTCTTCTTAGGCAAAGTTGCCCATAATTAAATTTATTTATATGGTTTCGAGTGGAGGTCGCTGGCTCAAGATTGAGACGTATTAGAAAAAACCGCAGGCAAAAAGTTCAGCTACTCACTTGCCACTTTCCTGGTCTGTTTTTTAGCAAGCTCATGATGAAAATGTGGTAGGTTTGTTGAAATCCTGCTAGGGTTCAAGTTTCTTCTTTCCTTTAGAGGTTGTGGGAGTTTTAGCAACTCCGGAAGCAGCAGTCGAGTCCATCTACATACCACACTAGCAAAAGTGGCTGCCTAGGAACTCTTGGAATACCCCTTTCTGCTCCTCAGAAGCAAGGGGCACAGCACAATCTTTACAAGCTAAACCCGATGCAATGTATGCAGCGCCAGGATAAACTCAATCTACAGGTGCTCCTAGTTTGTTGCGGAACATCTGAAGTAGGGGGGGGGGTTCGGCTAAGTCAATCACCAGCTGTCTGTAAAAGCTCTTGTTTTTTAAGACGAGGATGATATGAAAGCCTGGTCAATGGCAACAAATCTTTCACGTCCATACATGCTTTACGCCTCTAATCGCATTATGCTAAAAGTCGATCCGCGAAGTTCAGCACATGCCTATACTTCAAGACTAACAAGAGAAAGTATCTTCTGAGAACTGGCTTTGCGGCCTAAGAAGTATGAGCCTTATAGCGGTTCAGTAGTTCCATTAAGCCTGCTGCATCAGGCTAAGAATCTCCCAGATAATTTCGCGCACAAAAGTTGATCTCTACTTCTAAGCTAGGAAGCTTAATATCTAACCGATCGATTAATACTTAAAGATATAACTAATGGATTTCTGTGAAAAATATTATACCAGCCAATTTAAAGCAAATAGAAAACGATGCTTTTCAATAAAATATAAACAACATTTGCTGATTATTTAATTATGTTGGCTTCAACTCTCCTTTTAACAAATATCCAACACCTTTTCATTCAAACTCTTTCCGAAGATTTAGTCTTACATTCAAGATTAAATTCTATTTCGAAATGCTTCTTCTTTTGTCTTTTGGTTAACAATCAACTAATGATTTTAAGATTTTCTTTAATTTTAAAGGCGGGTGTCAAACCTTCGAGATATATTTAATGAGGATCTAAGCATATTATAGAAAGCTGTTTCTAATGCATTCAAAAGAAGAATATATATTATTGATATTGCCTTTTGTTTATCATTTTCAGGGTTTCGAGTCGCATTAAATTCTTGAACTTGGAAAATATCTCGAATGTAATGTCTTGTCAATATATAGATTTACCATAAATAAATCAAATTTCTGATTAGCATATGATTGGTTTAATTATTTTGTAGCATTTATTCTGCACTTCCTACCATCTTCGTCGATTCATTTCTTACATTTTTACCTTTGATACCTTCTCAATACTTTTTGCTATCAAACTTTCGTCTTGCATTCTCTTTGTAAAAATATTCTTTCAAGAGTTTTCATTTTAAACAAATTGACTGTTTAATTTGATTTTAGTGGCAACGCACCGTTCCTTTTAGTATTTTGAATGAATTGTTGCCAAAATACTACCCGGACCCTAAAATACGAAATAATTATTGTTCAACACTTATGGATCAGTCCGATCCTGTGACTGCATATTATGACGTATTATCTTATTACTCTCAGCAATTCATGCCTGTTATTCATATTTATTTGAATAAATTTATGGAAAAATCCGCCAATTAAAGCTCATAAGAGAATTTTCAGGGTGTTCGCCACCTTTGATCTAGTTCTACAAGATGTAGTTTCCGAGTAGTCAGATTTAACCTTAAAAAACTTTATTAAGCCAATTTTTAATGTGCTAAAACAATTTGTATTTTCAAGAGTTTGACTAGGCGACTCGTTTCTGTGTCATTTTCAACTTTTCAATTTTTATGGTGCTTTTTGATTGCACTCATCCTTTTCAACAGGATTACTCTACATTGAATGATATTCTAAGTTCTATAGTAATTATTTTTTAGCATTTTGTAGAGAATTATGAATACCTCAAATATTGAAGCATGCATCCAATCACGGATACTGAAGAAAACTCTTGAAAGCGTGTTATTCAATCGAAGACGAAATATCTTTGAAGAAGATGAACTCGAAGGAGCGGTATCGGATGTATTAAGGAGGTTGTGTATGGCAGAGAAAGGAGTACCTGAATCTAAAATATCTCAAGAAACAACAAAATGAAAAAATATATATCAATGCATAAATAAATTATTTTATTTTAAGTATCAATTTGGAATTATATCAGACGTTTAAGCACATTGATTTGTTAGTGTTGCTACCGCAGTATAAACTCGGATTTCAGCATCTAAATTTGTATTTACCTCCTGGACAGAATATTTTCTCAATTGTATGCTTTTCTTAATTCTATTTCTGTTATATAAATGTATCAGAATGCATTAAATGAATTTATAGAAAGTTTAACATTTTTATAATTATAATCCATGAAACTAAAAACGAATTTAATTATTAATACGATTGAATTTCGTATTTAGAAGAGCCTTTCACATCGTTATTAACTCAAATATTTGAAATTTAAAAGTAAACTACAATTGTCTTTAAATAAATAATTCATTTTTTGGTTCTCCACGATGTTGAAGATGGACTTTTTTCATTTGGATTCAAAGAATCGGAATTTGCAGAGATATTCTTATGTGATTCGGCAGATCTAAATGGAGGCACATAAATATCGCCAGATGATTCAACAGGGCTTGAAATGTTTTTATTTACTATGATATTGTTCAAAGAAGGTGGCTGGTAAATACCCGACTTTTCAACTTTTTTATTAGATTTGTTCCTCCAGCTTTTAGCTTCACGTTCAGCCATTTGACGTTCTTCTTCCTTCCTTTGCTTTTCTTCTGCCTCAATTCTCAATCTTTCATTTTCCTCTAAGATTTTAACAGTTAATACTTCTGAGAGATTATTAATATCATTTAAATGGCTGGCCAATATATTTTTCTCGGCCTCGAATACTTTGTTATTTGCATCAAAAAGCTTTTTTCTGTTAAAATTTCTTAATTCAAGATCGGTATCAACAAACTCGACCCTGAAGTTGCTGTAAATACTCTTAAATCTCTTGTATAGATTTGAAAATCTGTTCTTAAATGATGCTTGTGTAGATTGAACCGGTAGTTGAACACATGCTTGTGTTTTGGCCTCAGAAGTTTTAGTTGCGATCTTGGGTTTTTCTTTTTCCTGACATTTTTGAACTTTGACGATTTCTAAATCATAATTTTTGGAAATATCGAAAATTCTTGTTGAAAACCCTTTATATTCGAACTCTCCAACCCTGATTTGATCATCCTTCTTGATAAAAGAAATGCAATTTAAATTGAGAAATATCAAAAAATCAACATCGGCATCGCAGGTAGAATCAGAGTGTTTAAGAATTAACAATTTGTTCCAAAAAGGATCTGCACTGAATGGTGCATCTGTAATGCTCGCATTGCTAAGAATTGTATTGATTTCAAGCTTTTTATTATGCCCGCACATCAACTCTCTGCAAATCGGTTCATTTTTGAATATGGCGCATTCTCTTAAAAAGTGCAGTTCTTTTTCTGAAATATCGATTCTCTGAATTTCATTTAAAATATTTAAGCAATGTAAATAATTCACAAAATTATTAGTATTTTTGAAGAATTCACGAATCATACTAAAATAAGAATGGGCCCAATCCTTCGAAGGAAATTTCACGTTGAGAGCTACCATATCTGAAACAAGGCAACATATTTGGTATGATTCGAAAGGCTTGGCAACTTTGAAAGCTAAATCAGTGAAGAATAAAATAAACCCTTCAAGTTTTTCCTTTTCTTTTGCATTATTAAGACAGTTCTTGAGAGATCTTAAAACAATATTAAGAGTAGGTATATCTTTAGACACTTTTTCAGATTCTAAGCTTAGCATTTTAAGGATTTGATCAAAACCATCAGTTTGGCAGAGTTTTTGAAAAACCGATACAAAAAATTGCGGATTATTATAATAAATTTCATATAGCTCTGCTGGATTTGCTTCTGCTCTGGATAAAGCAAACTCGATGGTTGAGTTATTCGTAATTGCAGGATCCATCAAACTTTGGGTAAAATTTTAAAAAAATTCTTCAAAGAAGCTGAAATAGTTGAGTAATTACAAAATCGGAATGAACCAGAATTTCAGGATATAAGAGGAAGATTTGGGAAGGGAATTGAAAATATATATACAGTAATGCACAAGAAATCAATTGATTCGTGTTTTATAATTTAGTTAAATATTAAGTTCCAAGATCCAAAAATAATGTTAAGATTCAAAGAAATTTGGAATTAGAGTTGAATTGAATTGAATTGGCTCTGAAAAAGAGTCGCAAAGTAATTCAGATAAATAGATCATTGAATTTATATATGTTGTCTTGTGGAAACCACCAGCAAAGGGCTTTGATATTTTATTGCTCTGTTGTTTAGATTTTCATACTGAAATCATGCAAGCTTTATCTTTTAAGGTTCCAAGTATCTTCATTCCTGGAGATCGATGAGAGGATTATCAGCTCGTGAAAGAGTACCATGCACGGAGATAGCTTCATTTCCCAGCAGATATCAGGAAACACTTTGAATATACACATTTCATTTAGTGACATAATACAATCTGCAAAAGTCAAAGCTTGGTCAGAGAGTGAGGTTTTAATGTGTAAGAATCCCACCGTATTGGCATTACTTGCCTCTATGAAGAGTTCTTCTTCCTTGATGCAATCAAAAAATTAATATGTAAAAGTCAACCTGAAATAATGCATACAGCTTCGTGGGTTAAACCCTGCTTTTAAACATATTCCATATTTATAAAAAAATCTATCTATTCATCAAGGGTCAAAACCAGATAATACCTAACATTTGTAAAAGAGAATCTTAAAAGAGGGGGGTTTTAACGATCTTAAGTCTCTGAAAGTTAATACTTCAAAGACAAAGATGATTAGAAATTGGCTTAATAAAATATAAAGGTATTATCAACTCTTTGCACATAATCATAGATAGCGATCCAGATATTAGGGTGAATACATACACGTGATGAATATGGGCATTTTCAGATAAATATTTTAGAGGCTCAGCTAGAAGATACGTAATTCTTAACTATACTTGCTAGATTGAGTTAAGAACATTTAAGATAATTCATTGTCTAATTCTTAGCCACACACCTAAGCTGGGAAGCTTAATAGCTAATTTGCTGAATTATAGCCGAATTTGTTTATCTCCTGAAAATCATAGCATTTTTCTTCAAAAAAATCTCAATCCGCTCCTATTTGTATATTTCCAATCAAATGTTCCAGAATTAATTTCTTACATTATAGGATAAATTAAGTTGCTCTCTTGTTCTAAGTAGAATTTTTTATAGTGTTTCTTTTTATTAGAATTCAATTCTAAAAAAGAAATGGTTTAACTTTGAGGCTATATTAACTGGATTGAAGATATAATCTTTAAAAGAAGAAAAACTTAAATATAAGGCCAAAAGAGATTTAAATTTAAAATAGTGGGTGCTTTATTCAAAGATAGTTTAATTAGTACAAAAAAATATCTAAACCCTTAATTAAATTTATTTTATTTTATATATTTCAAACCTAAGAAGAGGTATCGAGATAGAAAATTGTCACTATGAAGTTCATGAGCTTGTGAGTAAGATTACAGATGCATCGACAGCGGTGAAACCTGTTGTTATTCAAGAATGATAGTTAACAATCCTTTTAACGCTTCCTAAATAATTCATATATTTCAGGCTTTTGAATACTTTTGTTTCTCAGCTTTGGGCTTTTGGCTAGCTTACAAGCTAGCTGTCTCGCCTACTGGCTCAATTGCTTCACCAATCTATTCTTCTCCAACATTTCGTCTGCATTCAAATGAAATACTCTCTATTTATTTCTTAAATGCCTTGGGCATATGCTTCAACACTCTTTGTTAGTTTCAGTTCATTCACATGTTTTCGCATTTAAATTTCATTGTCAATTGCTCTTAATAGTCTTTGATAAAAGAACGTTCCAATTATATCTTTTAATTAAAGGATTTTGTTATCTGGTTGCTCAATCCAGACGGATTCATATGAAACTTTGAGGTGGTACCCGTGAAGCCATAAATATGATAATTTCAAAACTGCATTCTAAAAATACAATAAAATTTTCCCTTGAAATGATTTAAGATCTTTCTTTGCAAATGAATTCAATTCATACAATTTCTTCAAATCAACAATGTAAATTTATTTCCCCATGGACAGAACTGCAGAATTTCTAAGCTTTGTTGATAAATCTGTGCAAATAAAAGAAACAGATGGCACTGAAAGATTTTATATCACTTTATACATGCAAACTCTTAATCTAAGCCACAGAATAGATAAGGCTGTTAATTATAAATCTATACTTTCGCTTGAAGAGGAAGTAAGAAACTTGGAAAGGAAAGTTTGCTCTATACTCGAATCTATCAGCCTATCTGGGGATGCAGATGTTCAGGCGCACTTCCAGGGAGTCAAGCAAATATTAAATTTAAAGATACTTGCTTTGGGCAAGATGGTGACTCAAAAGAAAAAAAATATGAATAATTTAAATGTGGAACTAGAGCCTGAAAAACCTCAAAATTTCAAGAAAACTGGGGAAAATCTGATTTTAGAACAGGAAAACAAAAGAATCGTTCAAAATCAGGATTACGAGCAGACCAAGAAGAGGCTCTTGAAAATAGAGCAGATACAGAGTGCAATAAATGAGCACCTCGTTTTGCAGGATGAGAGGATTGATGAAGTGTGCCAGATTACTGGGACCACCGGCGAAATATACTCCAAGATTTCTGAAGGTGAAGACTTCAGTAGTGGTAGCTTCTTCAGAAGAGCTGGGAGTGTACTTTTGATGTGTCTCTCTTTCATATTGATTTTTTTACATTATTTTTATAAAAAATGAATTCTTAGAAATTTTAATTTGAACAAATAATTACCTTAAATCTTAAGCCCGAATTGTTTATTAAAAATGTTAAATATTTGAGAGAGGATCTTCTCTTTAGTAATTATTAAAATTTATTGTTTTGATGTAAGCTGGACAAAAAGAGTTTCCCAATCCAAAATATATATCCAATGAAGGAGCAAGTTGAAAATTCTATGATACCCCATAATTAAACAATTTCTTTCCAATATCATAGATAAAGTCGAATAGGATGACCTTGAAAGAGAGGCATCGTATGTAGTGAAGATATCGATCATGGAACAGCAAATAGTAGCTGCTTTTGGAAGAAGGAATACATGAAAAACATTCCATAACCGATCAATGAAGCATTATCGATATCAGCTGCTACGATTTATTTGTGCTTCAAGTAGCATTTGTTCGTACAATAGCTTTGATTAAATGATTTTGTCCTTAAGCTTATCTCCATTATTTCTTATTGGTTAAAATAAATGGGACAAGAGAATCGCGAACATCAAAGAGGACGGTCTTGAAGGCGAGGTGTCGGATGCAGTAAAGAAATTGACTATAAACAGCAAATAACTAGTTACAGGATGACAAGAATAAACAATTTGAAAATTATAACTTAACCCATAAATATATTAAAACAAAAAGAGAATGGTAAAATACAAGAAATGAAAGGATTGGAGCTGCTATTGCCAGAAAATGATCCAGTTAACTTTCAATCTTAAAATCAAATCAGGGTCAAGAGAAAAACCGAAACCGGCATAGCATAGCTCTAAAATAAATATTTTTGTTTTAAGAGAATTATAAAGTCAGAAGAAAACACTCAAGAGTATATATTTCGGCCATTCTATTTGATATTGCCGCAATTAGACGTTAAAGAGAATTTATTGAAAGCATTTATACTCCTTGTTTGACCAAATCAACAAACAATAAACAAAGTGTATGATACTATAGGATTTATGAAGCTATTGAGCCGGTAATTGAGACTGCTTAATTGTGAGATATTCAAAAGTAGCAGTTACAACAAATTCATTTTGCTTAAATTTATATCGTTAAGATAATCGATCTCTTGCAGTAGTTGTAAATATTCTCTTACCAAATTTATTCTAAGATAAATATATCAAATAAAACAAATATTCATATCGTTCAAGCCCAAAATTGCGTCTTAAATATATTACAAGGTCGACCCTTTGGGAAAAAGAAATATAATATATTTATGCGTTACTGTAGGATTTTCAAATTGTTCCTTCTTCTGGAATCAGATACCTTTGCTCCTCCAACTCTTCGGTATAATTAAATATGAATATTTGCTCCAGTCTTTAGAGTTACTGCCTCAGAGGTCTTAGAAATAACCACTGGTAAAAGGTTCAGTTCCTCGCCATGCCCCTTTCCTGGTCTTTTTTTACCAACTCATGTTAAAAATGAAAATGTTGGAAAGATTGTTGAAATCTTACCGGGGGCCAAGTTTCATTATTCCTATAGTGGCAGTGAGAATTTTAGCAAGCCTGAAAGCCATAATCTAGTTCCCCACATACATCACTGACCTCAGTGACTGCCTATGGATCTAGAAACAATTGGAAAATTCCCCTCTGCTCCTTAGTAGCAAGGGAGCGCAGTACGATCTTTAAAAGCAAGACTCGATAAAATGCATGTAGCGCCAGGATAAACTTTACTTTATAGATGTTCCTTATTTGTTGCGAAGCATCTGAAGTAGGGATGATCCGGGTAATTCAACCGCCGGCCATCTGTAGAAATTTCCCACTTTGGGAGACAGGATGATAAAAAGCCTGGCCAATGGCAGCTAATGTTTCAAGTCGGACCTGGCTTAATGCCTCTAAGCAAATTATGCTAGAGGTTGATCTGCGTGGCGAGGTACATGCATGCACACCGCGACCTACAGGTGTAAGTATATTCGGAGGACTGGCTTTGCGGTCTAAGCGGTATACTCCTTACAGCGGTTCAGTCGTTCCATAAAGTTGTTGCATCAGGCAAAGAACTTCACAAAGAACTCCGTACACAAATTTTAACCTCTACTTCTAAGCTGAGAAGCTTAATATCTAACCGAGTGATTATTAATTAAATTTTGTGACAAAATGTTTTGAATCAATAGCTATTGAATAATCAATACTTTTTAAATTTAAAACGAAAATTATTCCTTATGTAATGACTCTGGATGGGATCGTAAAAGCTTATCACAAGAAACATATTAAAAGGCTTGGCGCGCCCAGAATCATCAAAGCTTATATCCGATCGAAAGTATTGAAGAAATCACTCATGAGCTATCTTTCGATTACCGAAGAGGTGTTGGAGAAGAAAGGATTGAAGATGCTATTGAGACAGCTGTCTTGGCAAGTTACAGCTAAAGCTAAGTAAATATAAGGCGATCTATAATTAACCCTAAATATATTATTATCTAATTTTGCCCCGCTCTTAAAAAACTGAATTAGGAGAAAAATAATTGGTTCAATAAGGCATTTTAATATATACATTTTGATTAGCTAATCGAAAATTAAAAACACATTTATGATTGCTTTGATTTAGCAACTATAAACGATCTGGTTTTTCTTGGATCGATTAAGTTAGGGTTATTTGATTAACTATTGCTGAATGCTCTGATTTATGAGGATTGTTGATTTAATATGCAAACACTTTTTATAAATGGTGGGGAAATGGCATCAATAATCAAAGGCTAAACTTTGAATAATACATCTTTTATAATATTTTATCCAGCAAGCTCGAAACAAATCAGAGTCAGAGAAATAAAACAAACCCAAACCAACGTTTAAATAAATCTTTTGTTGAAAATAAAAATCGCTAGAATCAAATGTTGGTCAATTTGAGATTTCAAAAAACATTCTTTGAAAACATATTGATTGCCCCAAAATTTAATTATAATCCTTGTTCAGGGCAAAAAATATATTAGGAACGGATTCTAAGAACTAAATGACAATAAAAAGCAAAGATGGATTTCATACTTTGCAAAGTGATTTGTTAAAGATATTACACTAAGTTATGAAATAGAAGTAAATGCTTCAAGGAATAAGATCATGCCTGTTTCTACCTTCAGAGTGTATCAAGTGATTGACTAGCCACAGTCCAACAAATCAAGTATATTTTGATGTACGACTTTAAAACCAAGGGAGATTCTGGCGATTTATTAGTCACTTTTGGATTGAATAATGCAGATGAATTCCATTTTAAGCCTCAATACATTAAGCAATGATTTGACAAAATATATTTTGGTTAGTTGAGTCAAAGGATCCTGAGTGAATGCAATGAATAATATTTAAAGAAGAAATCGAATTTTCTTTCTCGGTAGTCAATATAAGCTTCTATTCAGATAGAATGTGATTGAAACAGATACTATAAGATATTAGATTTATATCAAATATATAAGATGATTTTACAGCTTTTATATACTATTTTCTATTTGCAGGTTTAAAAACGCGGTTACTATTTCAGATAGCGAAAATCATTTTAGAAATAGATTTTAATAGCCTGCTCAATGACGATCGTGATATTACGTCAAAAAGCAAGCATCTTTCGAAGATTTAATAAAAATGAATATCAAGCAGAAACATATAATTTAAATTCTTGGAAACTCAAGCGTTAAAAATTTTAGATAAAGAGTCCAACGGGAATCATTTGTAAATTTTATAAATATTTATAAGATTGTCAATTCAATCTTCCGTGGCGTAATGGTTAACGCGTCTGACTTCTAATCAGAAGATTGCGGGTTCGAGTCCCGCCGGGAGAGTTTTTACGTTTTTCAACATTCTTCTAATTTTTATGAGTGTCTTAAACTAAAATAGAATTCTTCACAATATTTAGCTAACTTGGGTATTTTTTAAAAAATCTTTTTTAGACTTTTTTGAAGATTAATCCTTTTACTATCAATTAATCTTCTATTATTAATTTCAATAACAGGTACAGTTTAGCCTTTGTTTCTTTGAATCGATCCCCTTTTTTGCTAGCCCCATATTTCTTCATTATTTAAAAATTTAAGCAAGAGATAAGCTTTCGATCTTCCTTATACTAGTCTTCTAATTTTCTTTTCATGATTTATGATAGATGCGGAGTTAATGCCTAGCAATGTGTCCTGGAAGATATATATTTGAATCTAAAATTGAGTTTAACTACTCTATAAATTTATTCAAAGATTTGAAATTAGGCAAACAGTTTATAAATTGTTGTTGTTTGAGAAAAGAATCTAAATGTGTTGGCGTTAGAGCTATTTATTTTAAAGTTTTAGAAAGGCGTTACTCAAAAATAATTAAAATGATTTACTACAGAGTTTAGGGTTTTTATTTTCATTTTGTAGTTTCTTGAGTTTTAAAATAACCTTGCAATGGCATTTCTAATCGTTCTTTGAATCTAATATTTCATCTTATTTGGCGATATAAAGTCATGGATGGGAGATATTTTTGTTCTTATAAGTGACGAGATCTAATCACAAAGCTAGGTAGAAAACTTAACAAATTTTTGTTTGTAGAAAATGAATTTTGGTGGCAATTTCCCCTTCTAATTTATAAAATATCCGACCAGACTCATAATTAGTGCGAAAAATCCATTTTTTATTCCGAATTTTATGCCGTTTCTCCGCCCATCTAAATAGGAGCTGATAAAAATACTTAAAGCAGAAGCATACTTATATTTCACCCTAGCCTTTCTCAATACAAACAGCAAGCTATGCATTGTCAAGGCATACTTTGCAGCCTCTGCTCCCAGCCTGATTGCCTCAATCTGCTTTACTATGATATTTGAATTGTTTTTTAATATTCCTTTAACCATGTTGCTCATGCTGCTATATATAAAAGAGGTTCTTGATTCATCAATCAATGTTTTCAAGAGATCTTTAAAAACAGTTTCCATGGATTCTAAATATCTAAAAAAATTTAACAAATTTTAAATCTTTGCCTATTATTCTTTACAATTAGAATTAAAATGAAATTTGAAGACAAAGAAAAAATACTGTTTTGAGATAAGAATTGTATAGAATTTTAAATTGCTTTAATAATTATAATTGAGTTCAAATTTGAATTTGAAAACGATCATTTTCTTTTCTTTAACTTGCGAAGATTAAGGCTTTAATTTAAATTTTTGAAATTCAATTCATGGAGATTATGGCTTTAATAGATTTTGAAAGCAACTAATTTATTTATTGGTTACTTCATAACTTGTTCCTTCTTGACTTTCGTAGGCGGCTCTTTGCTGTTCCATAGTCAATATCCTCACTTCTTCCGATACCTCTCCTTAAAGATATTCCTATTCAACAAGATTCTGTCTTCAATGAAATGATCCAGAAATCAAAGCTCATTAGAGTATGATCGGGGTCGTCCCCCGGGCTTAAGTTGGTCGGCAGGATGTAGGTCGCGGGTATCTGACCGAACCTCAAAAACAATCAATTTAATATGATATTTTTTCGATCGAATGAAATTAAATTATCTTATGGAAATATTTATTCAAGGGTTATATTTTTTTGGTTTTCTTCTCTTTACTGTGATTTGGTTTTTAGCCTAAACGTTAGCTGTCTCGCCTACTGACTCAATAGTATCTTCGATCCTATCATCTCTTGTTAAATATTCTTAAAAGTAAAATAATTTATTTATGCATTGATATATATTTTTTCATTTTGTTGTTTCTTGAGTCATTTTAGATTCAGGTACTCCTTGTTCCGTCATACACAACCTCCTTACTGCCTCCGATACCTCTCCTTCGAGTTCATCTTCTTCAACGAG
>JARJDX010097733.1:0-18405 GCA_030264735.1 Gymnusa sp. GC000175
AAAAAAGTAAAATCCAATTTGCAATAGAAAACTTCTAAATTTATAATCATAACAACTTAACTTCGTTTTTTTGCAGGTATAAATAACAAATTAGGTATACTCGAGAGTGTTTACAGAATATTGTTTGCAATTGCATGCAGATGATTTCAAACTTCAAATTCTTGTTACGCAATTAAAACTTTTTTCTGAAAAGATTATCATTGCAATACACACTTCATATTGAGAGCAAAAAATACTTATAAAGTATGCTACGCGAAGAAATTCATAAAAAGCTCTTGGAATATTAAAATTTGCTCTGCGCTAGATAAGGAAACTTCATATATAGCAAGCTTTATAAAAAAAGTAAAGTAATTCTAGAATTAAGCATTTTTAAACCGGGATTTACGACGGTTTTACTTGACGGTTGTAATAAAAGCAATATTTTTCGTTATTTCTGATTGGAGAATTAAAATTGAATAGATTTTATGTAAAAATCATTTGAATTTAAGATCTTTACAATAATATTGATGTGCCGGTTAGTTTATTAGACCCCATACGTGCGCATAGTTTAAAACTATCTAGGAGTTTACACGTAAACCTAACTGCTGCAAGAATCCACACCGCATTCAAGACAGTTCCGGGTAATAAAACCAACTTTATGTAATAAACTGTTTAACTTCTCGATTTTAACTTCCTGTAGCTATAATATCAGATCTCACATGCAGGTATTAATAACCTATCAAGTAAGAGCAGTTGATTTAAATGGTACGAGCGCAGAAATTCCGTTCGTGCGATTCTTGGTTATTCCCGATTAGATTAGGTCGTATTAAATAATAAAATATAAATCGTTTTGTATTTTACTCACGATATTACAACCATATATTCCTTATCAATACATAAAAGATCATATCTTAAAAGATTTTTTTTTGTTTTTGGTCGTTTAAATGAATAAGACTTTAAGATTTCCTTGTAAATTATTTATTAGATTCTATTCGCTACCGGTTTCGACTTTTTTAGTCATCGCCAGAGGAAGCTACAAAAAAAATTTATTTTATTTTTACAATTTTCTTTATTATCTTATAAAAACTAAACAATTATTTTTCTTGACATACATTTCAAACTAACATTACTATTATTACTATTATTAAACAGTATTGTTTATACATTGATATTAAATAACTGTTATAATTAAAATTTTAAGGAATATATAATTATATATGCCTTATTATTTTTATAGGTTTAGTTCGTTTAAGGTTTAAGGCAATATTTTCAGTGAGTATGTTGACTTCCTTTCATTAGTGTGTTATTGGAATATATAGAGGGATAAAGTTTAAATTTATTTGGTCATTTAGAATTGTGTTTGGATTATTCTTCATATGTTTGAAACAGTACCAATATTAAATTGCTAGAGTAGTCTATTCTATTATGCCTATTCTAATCTCCGATAGGTGGCGTTGGGTATATGACATTTTGCTAATAATTTTTTTGTATCAAATTCGTGTCTATAAATTCTTTTGCGAAGTGATAAAGATCTTTTGTGCCGCCATTATTTATAAGTAATAGCAAGTGCGTGCCTTATGCAGATACGACACGTTGTCGCGAATTACTTTTGATGCAGAACCGTGCTCCAAAGCACGAAAGTGAGAATCGAACGCGAGGCCTCCGGGTAAAAGCCTTCAAGTTTAACAATTTCTAGTGCTTCCAGTAGTGTTAGTTTTTGACTTTTTTGCCAATATAGAGCGCTTCTGTATCTGCAGGCTCTAGTTTGTGGTTATTTAAGACAGTAAATAATTAGATTGTGAGTTATTGTTTATGTGTTGTTTTATTCCTGTTTTAATTGCCCTGCCTGTTTCACCGATGTAAGTGGCATGACAGTTTTGCATTTTATTTTATAAACCCCGCTTTCTTCAATGGTGTTCTTTTTGGTTTTGTGTTGTTTAGAATTGTGATGATGGTATTTTTTGTTTTGTAACAACGTTTGATGTTGGAGTTTTTGAACAAATTTGGTAGTTTATTAGTAACTTTGTTATTGTATGCAAATGTTTTACAGGTTTTTATCTGTTAATGTTAAGATTTCAAGAAATTGCTAAAACACGTCGAATTTATTTCTAAGGGGCCAATACATAGGCATAGTTTCACCTTTATATCTTTATTTCTCTAGCACCGAGAGCCACGCCTTTAAAAAATTAAAAGGAGGGTCAAGTGACACAACAAATCTGTTTTGAGGAAACACCGAGTTCTGCAAACAAACAATGCAATTTAACGATTTTTGCTCAAAAATCCAACCCCCAACTTTCGTGCAATATTATAAACAATTTTTAAATTCTTCTCTTCCGTTTCGAAGCATTTCTGGAGTGATGAAATCTCATTTTACGATAATTTGAAGCTGTTGAAGGCATGTGCTTAGTTTAGCAAAAATAATCCAAACACAATTCTAAATGACCATATAAATCTAAACGTTATCCTTTTGTATACTACAATATTACACTAATGTAAGAAAGTTAACATACACACTGACACAGCTTGTAATTTTAATTATAACAATAATTTAATATCGATGTATAAACAATTCTATGTAATAAATGTAAAAATAAATAATAGTTTAGTTTTTATAAAGTAACTGTAAGTAATGTAATTATTAAAACAAAAATTCTACCTTCTCCTGCCGATGACTGAAAAAATATAAAATCGGTAGCGAATAGATAACAGTAAATAATTTACAAGAAAATCATAAAGCCTTAAAGCCGGTTCTCTAAAGCGTAGTTAGTTAACGATACATATTACTACTAATAAATTGGCATGTAATATTGTTATAATAGTGTTATTAACAATGTCACATGTTAATATATTCTTATCGTTAACTAACTACGCTTTATAGAAGCAGACAAAATTCATTTAAACGACGAAAAACAAAAAAAAAAATATTTATTATTGCATCTGATTTTTTTAATTGGGTAACCGATTTCATCATATCCTCATATTCATATATTATGATATTTAAACTGTATTAGCATGAAGTTATAAAAATATTAATAATTTTCCACACATTTAAAGCAAGAAATGAAAAATAATTATGTTACCTCACCAATGAATGTACATATTAAAATAAGTTTATTTGCAAATATCTAGTAATTGTTTTAACATAAGGAACCTGCAGGTTATATCATAATTAAGAAGTTGTTTGAATGCATACAAGTATAATTTGAATCCTCTCTTCCTAATCTCTAGTTCTATTTCGTGCGCTTTTAAGAGAAAAATTAATTATACTCCAGTAAGAGAGACACAGCCAAAGAAATAAGCTCTGCACTCATCGTTACACACAATTTACGGTCAAAGGACTTCGATAACCAGTTAGGGATATAACGTATAAATTACAGTTAGGGATAAAACCGCTACAAATACATTTACAACAACTATTATTTAATTACTAACCTGCAGCGCACATTCTAAAAATAAAAAGCAAATTTATATAATATTATACAATTGTATTTTTATTTAAATTTTATTAATAAATATTATTGGAAGAATTTATATGGAAAATTGATATATAAATACTTTATGTTTTGTTTGAATTGGCCTAATTGAGTTAATATATCAAGAATGAGATATGTCATGTGAATTAGAAGTATAAAATAACTAATATTACAAGTCAATGGATATATACTTTACTATTAGTATAAGAAGTAGGAAATTCATTAATTTATTATACGGTTGACATGGAAATTATCATAAATTCTACTAATATGTATGAAAATCAAAAGCGACTGCCAAGTTATGGTTTGATAAATGAGCCAAGCATCAAGAATGATTAAAATTATTCATATTTTATTGCATTTAGGAAAACCATTGGTTTCAGCCTCGTTGAATTTTTGTAATATATGCCAGTAGAAAGTAAATAATGTAAATTTTTGCTAGCATATGTATGTTTCTAGTGTTGTATGTACACGAGCTGTAGTTCAATTAAGTGCAGGAACACATGTCAGTGTATGGTAGTGGTGGCATGACCATTAACACATGGACACGCCATTATCATGCGAATGGCCGTCTGTCGTTGAAATTGTGCACAATTCTACATATAACGTATAATTAGATAAAACGGCTCTTATACAAATGGTAATTTATATCTCTGGGGTAGTAAATTAAGCTCACCTTTGTTATCGATAGAGAATATTCCGATGCCATCGCCTCCACGTATTGAATACTCAATCCTGCTATCTTCGCCAGGTGGATCGTGATCTGTCGCATTCACCTGCATCACAACTGTTCCAGTAGGTTGGTTTTCCAGCACAGCGCCCGACAACACGAAATCACTAAAGTGCGGCGCGTACAAGTTTTCGTTTACATCCACCACGTTCACTGTAACGGTCGCTTCGGAGGATAAAGCGGGATTACCTTTATCCGTCGCAAAAACAATTAAACTATGAACTTGTCTTTCTTCAAAATCTAAAGGTTTCGTGGTCCTTATTGTGCCCGATAAACGGTCAATTTTAAATGTCCCATCACTATCACTATCCTCTAAGGAATACAAAATTTCCCCCTCTGGACCTAAATCAGGATCCGAGGCTGAAACAACAGCTACCACACTTCCTTTAGGAATGTCTTCTCTTATCTTAACATTATAACTAGGTAAACTAAATTTCGGAGCATTGTCATTGATATCGTCAATTGATATTCTAACCAACGCCTCTGAATATAGTGGCGGGTTATCGGGGCCTTTTCCACCACCGTCCGTCGCCCTAATTCTCAATTCGTATAATTCCTGCCGCTCCCTGTCCAAGTTGTTAGATACAGTCAAAACACCAGTTAATTTATTCACTGAAAAATCTCTAGTGTCGGTCACTAGGGAGTATGTAACTCGGGCATTATCTCCGGCGTCTGCGTCGGTAGCGTTTGCTCTAAATATCGCAGTCCCATTTAATGCATTCTCCGTGACTCTAAAACTGGCCAGGGATTTCTCAAATTTAGGTGCATTGTCATTAACATCCAGTACAGTTATAGGCAATATACGTGATACAGATTTCTGGGGTTTACCCAAGTCATACACACTCACATTCAAGAGATACTCATATTCACGCTCTCTATCTAAATACCCAATAACTTTTAATTCTCCCGAATCCATATCTAAGCAAAATACGGAATGCTCGTCACCTCCAGAAATACCATAAATTAGTTTTCCATTATAACCCAGGTCCTTATCGCGGGCTTTTAATTTAATTAAAGTTGTTCCGAGCGCAACTGATTCGTTTACTTTGATTTCAACTGGAAAGTCTATAAACTCTGGGGGATGTACATTCTGGCCGTAGCGAGTCGGCATCATTGCGAATTCTTCCTGTGCAGGAGGTTTGTTGTTATTCTCCGCAGCCGCGAGTACTTCGGTTAATCTCCTAGCCACTCCCGTATCTTTACACTCGAAAGATCCAGTTTCGTCACTTAATAATCTACCGCTAGATGCCAAATTTCTTTTTGCATTTACTAGCTGAAAGAAGACGCGGGCAATATCAGCGAAATGTGTTCCATCTGTGGCTGTAACGTTTAATTCACGTTCACTCACTCGGACGTCATTTAAATCGCAGCTGACTGTAATTGTGCCAGAGGTCGCGTCAATGCTGAAACAGCCATCTTCATTTCCGGATACAATGCGATAACTAATTATATTTCCAGCATCGAAATCGATGGCAGACAGAGTTATAATTTCCGAACCTATAGGAACATAGCGGGGGATATGTCCTTTGCAATCAATTTTTTCAAACTGTGGGCGATTGTCGTTCACGTCTTTCACTCGCACAGTCAATTGCATTTCTGTTTGTCGCCTATAAGGAAGACCCCAATCTGAAGCTCTTACCATAAGGACGTATTCTCTACGCATTCTTTCGTAATCGAGCAGTGCTGTCGTTTTAACGACCCCTGAAAAATGATCTACTTCAAAGGGAACCTTCACCAGGTTAGCGATAAGGTAAGAGATGTAAGCGTTCTCCCCTCGATCTTTATCCTTTGCATGCACCGTCGTCACGGATGTTCCTGCGGGCATGTTTTCATCCACCCAGACTGTCATTTCAGGTTTATCAAATATTGGATCATTGTCGTTCGTATCTTCTACGTATATTTTTACTTTAGCGGATGATTGTTTCCTCGTGCCCGCATTTCCCTGATCGATCGCTGATACGGTAAGACTATAAAATGATTTTGTTTCTGCGTCCAGGGGGACTGCCGTGTATAACATACCTGTTTCTGGGTTAATATGAAATTCTGCACCCTCGTTTCCACCCACTATTTCTAAGAAAACTTGAGCATTTTTACCCTCGTCGGCGTCAGTAACTTTCAGTCTTATCAAAGGTGTATTTACAGGAGCGGTCTCCGGAACTTTAACTTCGTAAATCTCCTTATTAAACACCGGAGCGTTATCATTTAAATCCGTCAAGCGGACTTGTACAGCCTTATAACTCTCTCTCGGAGGTGTTCCCCTATCAACAGCACGCAATTTTAAGGTGTAACCTTGAGGAGTGCTTTCTCTATCTAACAATTTTAAAACTTCTATGTTGAATTCACCCTTTTGATGTGTGGGACGGATCCGGAAATGACCGTCGGGATCTCCGTCGACAATTTCCAGGCTTTTTATTTCGCCATGTACGCCGCTATCTTTATCAGAGACATTTACAATGGCATAAATGTCTGCATTAGAGTTCTCTACGATCTGTGGATGCTGTTTGATGCGTATCTCTGGCGCGTAAAGATTCACTTTTTTAACACGAATCCTAACTCTTGCCTTACTAGCCATGCTTGAACCGGATCTGAACAATGTTCCTCGGTCTTGCCCTAGTACTGTTAATTCATGATATGTTCCTTCATTGTACCTTAACGGTCTGCTGAGAGATATTACACCAGACATAGGGTGGATTGCGAATTGGTCCGTTTCCTCTGCAAAGCTATAATAAATTTCTCCATTTCTTCCTAAGTCAGCATCCTCAGCTACAACTCGTAAGATACTTTGATGCACCGGCGTGTCTTCGAACACGGTCGCATTGTATTCCGTAGGATAAAATAGAGGATTGAGATCGTTAGTATCTAATACGGTAACTACTACTAGGGTTCCGGTTTCGATCGTTATTCTTTGCTTTCCGTCCCTTTTAGTGGCCGTTGCACGCACTTCCAATATATATTTATCTTTACGTTCACGATTTAACACATCATTATTACCTGTTCTAGTTCTAATGAACAGAAAACAGAAATCACCTACTAACCTGTCCTCAGCTTTAAAAAATTTCTCTTTATCACCACCTACTATCTTATATCGTACGTCGCTAAGAGAATTATGCCGCAAAGGAATCCCAACACGTTCCTCACCTGGCGATGGAGAAGCATACATCTTCGCCACGCTATTTTCAGGTATGCTGACATTATAAAGAGGCCGCGTGAAACGAAACTCAATGTCGGAAATCGGCGCCTCTTCCGGCGCAACCTGGGCGAGCGCGATCACCAGGAGGCAACAGGCGAAGGCGCAATTACTCATCTTCTCAGCTCATACTTGCACCTAGAAAAATATTAAGCATTAATTTTAACTCAACTTAAGTTGTTTGTTCTAAATTATGTAAACTTTCATAGTATAAAAAAAGGTAAAAATGTGGACTAGGAAATAGATAAAAAAAATCAATGATATGTAAAAGATTTGGAGCATATTCATAACGTCTGAAAGTGGAGAATTTACTATCAATCAAATATTCTTCCTCCAGAAAAATCGATCGATGCCAGCGTGTAAGAGAATTAATAATTTAAAATGCAGACACGAAACTGCAATTGTGTTTTGTGCAGGCCTTAAAAAACCTGTTATTTTAAATAATGCATTATTCATACATGAAATGGGTGTCATTTGACCCGAATGAAGGGGTTAAAAGTCTTTTAGGAATATTTTTACATGTAGTCGATATGTTGTTTCCGCTACCAGATCAAATTTCATACGGGAAAGCGCATAAGTGGCTTTAAAATATATTTGTAAATTTTATTTTGTACCGATTTAAAAATTTTCGTTGGAATGTCAGGGGAGCATAAATGTTTGTATATATTGTTAGATCATAAGTTTGAACTCGTGTACAAATTCTGTCTCTTATAATATATGAAGATCTATTCCCAGGTCATGGTAGTTAAAAGCGGCTTTAGAAAGCCATAAAGTCTCAAAGGTAATATGCATATTCGTGATGCGGTCTTTGGATCATAAATAGGTGGAAAGGGCTACGACTCAATCTTGAATTTATCCCGCCGCTCAATGCATTATATAATTCCGAAGGATATTATTCTCTAATCTAGGAGGCTGAGAATATTTATGATCCGTCGCTAAACATAAAGAATGTTAATAAGTCTCATTACTAGAAGCGAGGAGTAGTCGTAGACTGTGAGCATGTGCTGTACAATGTTATCTCACTCGCTATAAAGCCAGCCAACTTACAACCTCCATAAATCAAGCACCTCTTTCTGGTAAAATGTAAAATCCGGATGAATATGTTATTAAATTAACGAGCTATTTGTTAGATTCAGTGTAAGGACGGATTTTCTTCGTTGATTAGTTGAAGTGGAATTATGAGTAATAACTTAGAATGACAAATGTCCGCCATCTACTTCACTTGTAAAACTTTAGCCCAAAACTTTATATACAGTTCAACGTCAATGGTTCGTCGTTCCGGAGCAATGAATGCAGCCTGGAGCAACTTGGAATTAATGACTTTAATTTCTGACCTCAACAATTGCCCTCATATTCATAACCGCAATAAATATACATCGGTTTCATAATGAAACTTTAATACCAGACCATCAACGATGAAGTACAATCATTAATGAGCTATAAACTTTCTGTTAAGCTTAAAATAATGAAAAATTTTTACACATTACCAATTTAACAAACATTATTAAAATTATTTATAAACTTATTTATCTACAAAGTTTTTAATTTTATTTATTTATTTTTATTTTATTTTATTGCAAACGAAAATGATTTTATTTTTTCAACTGTCATTAATTTAAACCACTAGAGTTCTTAAAAAAAGTTTTTGATTGTGCCTTAATTCTTAATTGATCTTAAAAGTTTTACATTTGTATGCAATAATTTAAATCTTAAACGCCTCTAAGTGCCAAACTTTACTGCAACACTACTAAAGTGTTTGATTTCTAAATAAATCTCATCAACCGAGTAACTTACTCATTAATTACCATCGTAATTTAGTAGTGATTTTTAAAATAAATCATTTGCTTCAAATTTTAATCTTTTAAATTATAAGCTTGCATTTTTGCTACAGTTTTCTTATCAATTTCCACCCATATGTAAAGTTAAAGGTTCATGAGAAATCTCTACTAGATAATAATTTTAAATTTCCGAGGATCAAGTCTTAAATGTTTTCCAAAATTTTTTTTTCAAACCTTTTTTAAGTTTATTCGTCGCTTTATGATAAATCGTTGAGTTATTGTTGAAACAATTTACCATTGTAGAAAATTGAAATAATAAAAATTGTACGATCAATTCAATTCGTTGAAGGACTGTACAAATTTTATTTTCAATCGTAACATAACAATGTAAAAATAAACCCTTTCGATTTATTACTTTATTTGATCATTAGGATAACTTAAGAAAAATCTTTTTATGCCATCATATAACGAGGGCAATAAAACCTAAACACCTGAAGTTTGGACAATTAGAATGCCATTAGGCAAGAGCTGTAAATCTGTAAGAACTCCCACGAGGGGTGTAAATTAAGTTATTTCGAAGTACCTGATCTCAAAACGGTTTACGTCCCATCTCCAGAGTGTGATAACCTCACAGCAATATTAAATAAATCTCCAAGTGGACATTAATTGTTTTATATGTATACTAAAAATATTTTTCTATGAAAACTAATAATTTTTTTTAATGTAAAGCTAAATTAACTTCATAATCAACAAATAGCTAACCTTTTTAAGGGGAATACACACCGTCCGCTTATCTGTGCAGTTCATCACGTATGACGTCTGTTCTAAGTAATAAACTGTTTGAACTGCGCAGTTTTGCAAGAATACCTACAGCCTACACGATGACCAAGTCTTAAAAATAATTCGCTTTTAGCGTTAATCGGCTACAGGTCCCTTCCCGAGCTTTGAGATATTGCATGCTTATCTTATTCAAAGCGTGTCAAAAAGAAGCAGCCTACGATGATATTGAATTGAAAAATTGAAACCTCTCTACATCTGATAGTGTAGTGAAGAAAATAAATAACCCAAGATCCGTTGTTCGCAAGAAGCTGTAAAAAGTAAACAAATCAATGAAATCGGGAGCTTCATCAGTAAAAATTTCAAATCTTGAAAACTTCTCTTAGTTGCCAGAAACCGAGTCAGTCTCACATGTCCTATTTTACATTGAGAGGAGCAACTAAAATTTAAAAAGTATTTTTCAGTAATTTTTATAATCGTTAATTTCCATGCCTTCTTATAACACATTTAGTAAATGGTAAAACACTTCTTTGTAGCTACCAATCTTTGCACCAACGAACCGGACACCCCGTTTTCTTCTTTTATTTATTTTAGAATATAAAAACAAACCCTTCAAAAGTGAGCAAAGAACTGAAAAAAAATCTGACAGAACTCGGGCGAAAACTGAAATCATACACACCTTCAGTTCAGATAAATATACAGCTCATGTTTATGCCATTGGAAATTATCTTTGTGGTGTTAATAAGTGATTGAAGATTATTCTTATTTTCTGCATAGAGCTTAATATCATCCATAAACAATAAATGGTTAAGTGCAACTCCTTCATGTAAATCTAATTTTGTTTAATAGGGACGAGAGAGAATTCAAAGCAATAACAAACCAAAGTGGGCTTAACGTATCTCCCTGAAAAATTCCTCGAGCATGTTTCCCAAACATTCACCATTCATATGAAGTTGTGTATTCCATCCTTTCATAAGAAGATTTAGTAAGGTCTTGATCTTTGGATGAATTTTATATATTTATATTATATATTTATATGCCCTTGCCGTAACAAATCATGAGGTACAGAATTATACGCCTCTAGTCAATATAACACATGCTTAAATTACTCTTCCAGATTTGTGCTTGTTTCACAACCGACACTGTCAATTATGAGTTTACATCCTTGGCTTTTTTTATACATCCCTTTTACTCTACTGCAATAATATTATTAATTTCACAATGTTTATATATTTTTGAGCATATTACAGATATTTGTAATTGTAATTTGTAAACAACGGACAGGTGAGTTATAGGTCTGTAGTTAATTGGGTCCCGCTTATCACCTTTTTTGTAAATCAAGAAGGTGTTGGCATTTGTTAGAAAACTGTGAAAATGTTCAGGGTTTATTAATATTGAATTGGAGCGCGCTGCAAAAGCATTGAGAAGAAACCTATAATTTTGTATTCGGTCTAGGCCAGGAGATTTCCAGTTAACTATAGTTTTAAGCTATAGTTTAATATCTTCCATAGTCATCTTTACCTCTTCCATATTTTGTAAAAAATTTTATTTTGTCTTCTATTCTTTTTATTCATTCAGCTCTTTTATTGCATTGAGCTGATGATGTCCAAATTTCTTCCCAGTAACTTTTAAAAGTTCCAGTATTAGACCCATTGATATTTTCATTGCTTTCAGGTTTCTTCTTTAAATTACGATAAAATAATTTTTGATTCTTGTAAAAGTCTTTATTTTGTTGTTTTCTTTTGCTAATCTGCTTGTATCTATTGAGGCGTGCTCCTTTGGCTTTAAGTTTTTGTCTTATTTCATCTTTGTAGATTTTAAGTTTCATCATCAGGATCTGTGTCCCTTATTTTAAGAAAACTTAACATTGCTACAATTTTTCTCATTACTCTCCTACCAGTATTTCCTTTAAAGTATTCCTCAATTATATTTAAGTCTGTTCTAAGTTTGTCCATTTTCTTTGGTAATCTCTTCGTCCAGGCTGGTTCCTCATATCTTTTATCAACCACTCCTTGTCTTCGGATGTACGGTTCTTGACCATTTAGCTTTTTTACAGTAAGGATAGCTGTATAGATCATTGTATATAACATGTCAAGATCTTTGTTATTATTATCCTTCTTCTTTTTCAGATGTAAAATCTGGTGTATTTAGAAAACTGTGCTTCTTTTCTTCTCATTATCGATTTTCTGTTGTAACGAATGCGTATTTTCGTTTTAGATATTTTTTTACTTAAATACAAAGCAGGAAAAATAAGGGCATAACCACGTAAGCGCACCCAAACGACATTTGATAATTTATATATGGACTTTGTTCTATTCAAGTTTGTATCTGTCTTCTACAACTTCTTGTGTTAAGAGGCTTCCGCAAACTGCTTAGTACAAGATTGCAAGGAGTATGTCTATGAATCAGTTGCATTTCGCGTCTATTATTATTATAATTAATATATTTAGATAAAATTTGAGAAAACGCAGAAGACTATTCTGAAATAGATTTTTCGGTGGTGCAGGGTGCGGTGCGGTTTCTATGCTACCTATGTATAAAAAAGTCAATGTTTCAACTTTAAATAAAAAAATCCACATTTAAAATGGTGGCATTCTATTATTATAGTAAATTTGGTTTAAAAACAAATTGAAAATATAATTATTGGTTATTTTAATTAAATTATGAATTTAAATAAGTAAATAAAATTTCTAAATTTTATCGATAATTCTGATAATGTCGAAAAAGTAAATTTTATTTTTTTTTTGTGTCAATTTTTTCTTATGTGTCAATAATTACAATTTAAATCATTTAAATTTACTTCAAATCTGACAAGACATAGCGATTTAAAAAAATAATTTTAATTTCATAGATTCTTTTTTACAAAATTATGCGATACATTATTGCAAAGAGAGATTTACTAGCAATAAATCAATAAATACAAGTTAAAGTTATTTTTTTATAAATAGTTGTCATGTGTGACATTGAACTTTAATTAAGGTTATTTATTAATTAGTCAAAAAAGCTGACACAATTGTCAAGCCATTTATAAGGTTGCCAATTGTTCGTGCTCCCATACGATCCTAGGCCGGTCAAAAAATTTGAAAATATTCGATATATGTCCTTATAATATAAGCAACATATTCCCAAAGTTTCAACACAATTCTTCATTTTTTAAATGTTGAAGGAATATTATTAAGCCTAAATTTTTAATAAAAATAATCGTTGTAATTATCTGAAGAATAAATATTATATCTCCTGTTTTATATATAATTGCACCTCATTAAGGGTTGGAATTTTTCGTAGTTATTTAAGGGTCAATATCTTTAAAACTTGAAATATTTTCATTCAATTGGTACAATAAAAACTTGCTTTGCAGAATTTCTTCATTCCATAAATTTACTGTTTTCTTTTAATTTTTGACTCATCTAAAGAGTAATTTAATAATAAAATTATAAACACTTTTGTGTGGTGTGCAGGTAAAGAAACCCGCTTTTCGTAACTGTAAAACAGGTAAGAGAATAAAGTAAGAGGTCGACAAGCTCCTTGCTTATAACATTTGGAATAAAACAAGCGTGAACAAAGTTTTCGAGATTAATAACGTAGTCTTAAAATAGAAGAGGAGAAAACAAGACGGATGATATTTTAAATAGATCCTTTCTGAAAGAATTATGTATTATCTTTTAAGCTCGCTCACAACACGTGCGCTATGATTATTATATAAATTTTTATGTATCCTGCTAGTTTAATCGTCCTACACACCTTGTTGTCAACTAATAATCACTAAAAATGGGCCTTTCACTTCAGCTTTGTTGCGTACGAAGTTTAGTTTCTAATGACACATTTTTGGCGTGTTAAGAAGGGTTGAAGTTTGGAGTTTCCAACCAAGTCTCTTAACAAGTTTTAATCTCTGCGTTGGGATTGTTCAATCCCTTACGTAAATTTGTGTAAGCCAAGGCGATGATATAGCATTTTGAGTATTGAAATGTGATACGAACAGTTTAGAAATAACCGATAAATATATGAGCGCTTTAATAACGTCAACAGTTTAATCGATGTTTAACAAACAATCGTCGGCATTATACGAATTGTTTGAACGGGATGTTGGGTAACAAAGCTGGTTTAGATTGGCGGTTGACGGTCTCTTCTAAACTTGTCATACATCATAGCTTTGACAAGTGTACACGATAAGCTACCGTCATTTATAAATGTTGAACATTGTTCCAATTGAAAAACGCACTACAACTTTTCCAAACTTTTATCAATAGCCAATCGATTGAAAACAACTTCATACGACTCGTGTTGCAGATAGCTGCAATCTTTTGCAAGGCCGGCTATTTTTGCAATTGGATTGGTTATATCATTTAACATTCATATTTGAAAATAATTGGGTTCGAATTTGTGTTACTCTCGGACGCGATGTAATAATTTACAGAGCACAAACACCAATATTGGATGAGACATGTAATCCTATTCCCTCACGTTGTGTATAATAATGCAGCAATTGCTCGTGTCAATTTAGATTATCCCAAATATTTCATACTGTCGCTGAAAATAAACATTTCTCGTGAAATATTGTAACATAAAATTACCAGAACACAGGTAACCTTACGAAAATGATGATTTATAAATTTTTACCTAGTTTTTACCAAGATGACTTTAATTGAATATTATAATTTTAAATATTTTTGTATGAAATTTAACTTTCAATACTTTATTTTACGTCACTAAAAGATATTTTAAATTAGTTTTAATTAATATATTTCATGCCTTAACTATAAGTTTTTGATATTAACACACTGTAATAAAAGTTTATTGAGTTATTTAATTTTATTACACCAAAAAGTATTTTAAATTAGTTTTTGGTGAAGACTTCTGAACTAGGTCATGTAGCCTTATGCAAATGCAAGATTCTCCAAGTTATTTGACAAAGTTATTAGTTTATTAGTTCAGATATGCCACATAATTAATTTTTTACAACCTCTTATTAATTAGCCCAACGTTAGTGGTTATTTGTGCAACGAGGTAGGAAAAGTGGGAAACCAGAAAATTAATACTTTGCACTTGGATGTGACAATCTTCTCTCTTCTTCTACTTTTCATCGTACGTTAGTACTGGGTATTGCGTTTTCGTCAAAATTATGTAGTTATACAGGGTGAAGCACGGGAACCAAGTGGTTTTGGAATAATTATAAAAATTTTAGATTTTGCTACAGCCGAAATTTATTGTTAAAAAAATCTTTTTATAAGTACATAGCATTCATTATTATTCACGTTCGGAAAATTAAATCTGGCATTTGATGACCATTTTCGTTGACAAAGAAAATATGAATGAAAACTTATTACATGTGTAGCACTGATTGACCGCTTAGCCGCTTTTGACACTCTTAACCATTACCCTATAACTTTAGCCCTGCCCGGGTCATTGACCTTATTCTGCAAATAATAATAAAAAAGAGCAGGTGTGGACGATCCAAAAGAAGCGAACTGACTCCAATGCTATATGTTATATGCTAAGATCAGTTTATATTATGGACACTGGGCACTGCACACTCAAAACATCAGGTTATGTTCATACAATAACACATAAATACTATTATAACAAAACAATAGAATAATCAGAAATAACTTCCTAAGAAATCTAGCTGCAGAAAATTGTGTGCAAAACCCCCAGAATTCATAATAACGGTAGGATGCTTTATGTTTATGAATAGGATTATAGGACTGACTGAAATAGGCTCATTTTTACAAAATATGTGAAAGCGCTCTGACACGTACCAAATAATAACTGAATGCATAAAAGCGACACTTCCCACAAGATTTCTAGTGTGAACCTAGAAGCATGGAACGCATCTAAAATTTCAAGCAAACGTTTGGTGATAGATACACACATGAAGAATCTTAAACCACAAATAGACTATGACTAGACACCAAATAAGCAGACGACTATCCCCTCTGTCAAAAAAATCCAAACGACCACCATCACTATATAAGCACATCTGAGCTAGTCCGATAAAATGTAATAAGAACAAACTGAACACCATAGTGAATTCTGGAAAATCAAGAAAATGCATAGTCTAATAACGTGCAGCCAATTACATAAAACCTAAAAGGAACACCAATAATCGATCGGCAAACCGTTGGAGAGTAAATGGGATGTTGGCCTACAAGTAAAATACATACAGGTTGGATCTATAGGATTCACAAACCCACGGACACGAGCCTTCCCCACTCTACATTCTACCAGTGAAAAAATCGGTCCTAAAAAGTAAAACTTACGTGGTGATTTTTCTTATTTTCTTTAATATTGACAATACTGGATTGTCCGAGTTAATTTAACCAGGTATCTAGGATGTGTGATGCGTCATATGCCAACAGGAATGCTTAAAAAAAGAACAAATAGACTTGTTGAATCAAACGTATGAAAGTAGCGTCAACCCAGCTATTTAAGAGAATACAATAAGGAATAGCTAGTAGGATCCCTTTGCGTGTGTGGATAGGCTTACAGGTTGAACCCTGAAGATTTGTCTTTTGTTTTTAGCCATTTTTTACTCATTTAAGGTTGGTAATCGGCTGGCGCAATTTTAAAATAAGAATAAAATATATACCGGGTGTATCAACTAAAATTTGACAGCATCTTGTTCCAGTTAATGTCCAGATTTTCAGAAATTGCAAATAAAATACGCCAATTTTAGTTCGAAGAGGAACAAAATGTTATCACGATTTCTACTTTTAACCTTCATCCGTGTGGCGCTGAGAGGAACACTTTTAAAAAATTGAACTGACAAAGCACTAAGCAGTGCTTTCTGTAAGAAGACCATGGCAAAAATAATACTTAGGAGTAGGCAATATTTCGGTTTTTAGCAAACGAATGGTATGCAAATTAAAAAATCTGATATTGCAAACACCTGACTGACATATATGTTGCTTAGCAAAAAATATCAATGAGTTCCCAAAATGTTAACTTAAAAAAAATGATAAGAACATTTGTTGTTTGTTGTTTGTTAAATTCTACCGACTAATAAATCTACTTCCGGTTGGATACACACACACACACACACACACACACACACAGATGCGCAGACACCGACACCAACACAGACTCAGATTTTTGAGAGGGTGGTTCTTGACCATAGACCCAGATGGATGAAAGTATAAAATAAAAACTATGTTCTCGAAAACTATATATTAACTGAAATAACACACTGACATGCAGTCAAAGTGGGGACACCCTGCTTGACCGGTGTTGATTTTTAAAAACAGATACGATATATGTTTTCCGATATTTTTGGTAAAGTTTACGACTTTAGTTAATGTTCATATTTTAACTTTTAAAGTCGGTGATTATTATTCCTCCTTGAACAGGATTCGCTCTTGAAAACATTCTTTTAAAATGCCATGGGCTATGGCGCCTTATACTCGTTTTATATTTCCTTTTTACAGCTCACTAATAAGGGGAATTGCTTTATACGTTTTTAAGCACGAAACAAAAAAAGGAAAGTGCTGTGATCTGAAGTTTCAATTAGTCTGTTCAAATCACTGGGTAAGAACCGTTAAGTAGGTAATTTCCAATTTTTACAAAAGGTAAATATTAGATAAAAATAAAGATGAATAACGGCATATATGTATTAAAATAAATTAAAAAACCCGATCTTAACAAAAAATAGTGTAAAAATAATTTAATTACTCCTTACAAGATTGGTTTAAAACATTATAAATAAATAATACTGGCGTTTTGTAAAATAATTAAAGACTGTGTACTATTTTGTGTTTCTTCTGTTTTGTCATTTTCTCATCATTTTTCCCCAACGTATCAATCTAAGCAGCTTGCCCCAAACAATGTAAACAACAAAAAATAGTGTTATACAGTATCTATTAAATTAGATTTTGTAAGTCCGTAACAATGTCTTGTAAGATTGACCTCTTTAATTTTGTCCAGGCAACTGATTTGAAATTTATTGATTTTAATACCGCATAAATATTTAATTTATGCAATGCTTCCTTGTTGTTTCGACATGCCCTTTTTAGATAAATATCAATATTAATGCTCAAAAGATAAATAATATAGTTTGGTTTTCCATGAATCTAAAGAGGATGAAAGATACCAAATACTCTGCATCCACTCTTAGATGTATGATTTAATTATTATTATTAACAAAACAATCAGTTCCCAGGATCGTCCGTTCCGAAAGCTTTTATAGGGACACAGGGATTTAATCAAAGACAATTGCATTAAATTATTGTATATTCTTATATAATCCTTTCTTGGGCCTTTCTTAACTCTTACTAATTTCCAGCTTTCGAGATTTGCCTGAGTTCTTTGTTATTGTCCATGCAGCATAAGTGTCCAAACCTAATTTGGTACCCACTGGCTCTCTTGCATTGGCATTATGAAAGTGCTAAACACGCTTCATTGTCTTACTCCGATGTTTATCACAAAATGTTGTTAGTTCTGATAACGTTACATTTGCAGTAGTACATGCTTTTAATCGCTTGCAGCAAT
>JARJDX010097811.1:0-11313 GCA_030264735.1 Gymnusa sp. GC000175
GACACCACTTCGAAATCAACTGAATGATGGAGGTTGAAAACGGATATTTCCGCAAAAATCTCGATTTTGAAAATTGTCGCGATTACTATACTTTAATTTACTTTGTAAATGAAAGTAATAATTTACTTTGTAAATAAGAGTAAAAAGAGGTTCGGCCACAGTTGTTTAGACCCTTTAGACTCTGTTATATTTTTGGAAAGAAAAGGTTATCTAGTATTTCCTACCTTTAATGCGATACGCTATATATTTAAATGAAGGTAGATTTTTTATTTTTTGGTATATTTTAAAGTTTCGACCAATTTGTTCCGTAAATATTCCTTATTCTAAAAAAACTTTTTAGCCTTTTGTGATAATCTTCTTGGCTTTTTCTGCTTCGATTATCTACATATTCTTTTTGTTCTTTTTGACTTTTAGTATTTTAACTTCTTCGATAAACCACTGTTTATGTAAGCCTTGCTGGCATTTAATTCTTTTTATATACAGATACTTTCTAAATTATTTACGCCATTTTTTATATCAAAAGATTTCTACTAACCCTTTTCTAATTAAAAAATTTTACGATTTTTAAACGAACATTTATGTTAAAATAATATTTACAAACCTGCAGAGCTACCCCCATTTAAGAACCTCTGCTTATAGTGTAAATTGTGTAAGTATGTAATTTTGCCATGATTTATGTTCTCGCTATGACTTCGTTTTCCATTGACTCGAAGTTAAATTTTGATACCATTAGCTATCCAGTTTTTCGACATTATGACATTTATACATCACCAAACTAGGATCTTTTCCTACACTTTGATCTATTTTACTAGAGAAAATTAAATAAAAATTGCAATATTTAATTGTGTATGTATCAACCTGCCTTTGAGCGAGTGCCATCAGGTGTTGACTAGGTATTATATACATTTTGCCAAATTTGATGTCAATTATGTGACGTGTCAAGATATAAATGTGACCATTAGCTTTTACGGTATTTATTTTTATTTATTCAACGTCATTTTACCCTTTTCGGGTAAAAAAGGAAGAAATAGAAAATGTAATAAAAAAGTAAAATAGACAATGTCCTGAGCACTAATAACATCACAAAAAAAATGATTTTATACATGGGAGAATATAGCAAAAAATAACTTAATGATATAATGGAGAAAAAAGAAACACCGGATAATTTGAATAAAGAATTGAGTAAGGACAAGATACTTAAAAAGGGAAAAGAACTGTATATATAAAAACTGCATAGATTTAAAAAAAAGCATTTGACAAAGTTAGAAGAAAAGACGTATGGAACATCCCATAAAAAGAAATATATAGAAGATAAAAATGAAGGTATACAAAAAGGTAGTTTGACCTTGATATATGCTAGCGAATCATGGACAACCTCCGAAAAAATTAAAAGCAAAGTAATGCTATGGAAATGAGATTCCTAAGGAAGGTGGAATGAATCACAAAAAAAGATAAATAGTCAGATAGTCAGAAATGCAGAGGTAAAAAGGGAGCTCAAGATCAAACCAATAATAACAGTAATTAATATAGGAAAGGCAGCTAGGATGGATAGATTAAATCTAGAGTTTTTAGACTCCAGTTTAATTTAAAAACAAAAATAGTTGAACAATATTACCTGCGCATCTTACTGTGAGTAAATAACATCTCTTAAACTAAAAAAAAAATTATTAATAGAAAAAAATTAAAAATAATCTAGCAAAAACTGTTTATGAAATATTTTGTATTCATTACAAACTTTATTTCACGAAAGTTAATATAACGGTGCCAAATGTTCATTGTTATAAATTAAGCAGATTTTCAAAGGAGTCCAGTGAAAACATTCGAAGTAATAAATTTTACACTAAAAGCGTTTTTTGTTATTATTAAAAACTTTTAAACGTTTTATTTATAAAACTTTATCATAACCACGTTTATTAACCCTTCCATTCCTTGTTTCCATTTACTTTGCCAAACACAAATCTTTACACAGTACGAAAACAACAATTTTTTATTTACAACATAAAAATGCAGCTATTTATCACTTAAAAGCTTCTCCTTTTAATTAATTGCTTTTATTACTATGCATTTTCAAACACAATAACATTTTCACCAATTATGAAGCATATCCTTTTGTTAAAAACTTCCAGTGAATACAATTATATTCGTCTTTAGGAATTTAGAACATTTAAAATTAATAAATTTACCAGAAGCATTGAAATTTTATTTAATAATATGAAACAACAATATAATTTGTGAAATATTAAATTTAATTACTGACACAATCATTACTATATTTGTGGTTTTCTGTACCGTTATATATTTAAATTTTCAGGGTAAATTCGTTATATTCATACTCAGCACTCGTATTTATTATGAAATGTGATGAAACTAAATTAATAAGTTTGAAGTACATTTAATTTGTAATTTAAAGAGAATATCAATCATCAATTAAAGAATGTCTATAGTATTTAGTGGAGGTCTATAAAATGATGGGCTCTTGATCCCAGGGAAGCAATCCAAGACTGGCATGCCACATTTATAATGTCAACCTTGTTGAGGTGACAAAGTAACCCTGGAGCCTGGTAAAACCAAACGTACTGGATGTGCAGGGATAAACCTTAATAAAAAAATCCTTAATCCTCTGGTGTAAACAGCTATTTAGCCTTTCTGCGGTATGGAGGTATGCGGTATGGTTCCTGACCACTATTGGGGATTTTATGACTTTTAATTTTTTTAAATCCACAAAGGAGTGTATCTCTTTAAAAACAGATCTAAAATCCAAAATTCTCAATCGGGAAAAATCACTACTACAAAAGTCGAGACCTGTCCCTCGGTTTCTTCTGGTAAAAAGACTCGATGATGATTTTGGATAGTTAACATTTACTTAAACGTCGGTATATGGCTGGTCAATGGAAATTAATTAAAAAAATCAAAAGGTTCTTTTGGTATAAACATTAATGGCCCCCCAACGTTCATTACGGTTAAAAAATTGGGGAAATTGGTGGTTGAAGTGTTACCCCAACAAACTAATTACTCGAAAGAATTGTAATTGTCTATTGTAAGGATTTTTTTAAATGCGTCTATTGAAGATCTATTGACGGCAAAAAAACAAGGTGCAGTGGTAAAAGAGAATCATTGGTATCAAAAACTGCAACTATCTTCAAAACACATACTGCTTTTCAACGTTCCGACTCTTCATCGAACATTTTGAAGACATTGTCCAAAATATAAAAAACGACTTACAATTCACAAAATTAAATCGTTGAAGAAACTTAGCCACTTAGCGCTCTTGACGAAAATACAGAAACCTAAAGAGGCTTCATATAAAAAAAGTGCTCCCTTGAGCGTGCGAATTGCTCGTCGGCGAACCCCACATTCATATGCGACCGTCTAGGTCAAGAATTTTTCTTCAGTGTCGCGACCGTTTTGTTCAAAACACTGTTGGTACTTGGTGGAACGACCAAGTCAAGGTAGCAGTTGCAGCTAAAAAGCAGTTACGCTGGAAGACATCATAGCTTTTTTAGAAAACGCCGGTTTCTACGCGCAATATAATTCTTTTATCACAAAACAAATCACGAAAGAGCTACTTCCTGAACATTTCCTAGACGTCTCCTGCTGAGGTTTGCAAAAATTTTTGGAAATACTTAGAAGGCAAGCTTTGGCTCTGCAATAATCCTTTACCTGTTCCCCTTCGCAAAGGCACATCTGCTAAATCTAATTCGAAATACGGGGATATAACAGGAAAGCTGGCGGAAAGCCATTCTTATTACCGCTGCTAAAACGACTTATTAGCTAGAGCAGCCTTTTACTTGCTGCTTAATTAATATTTTAGAAAAAATAGTTAACAACCGTCTAGTTGTCATGCTAGAGAATCTGCACAGATGGGGAATAAAAGGCCGGCTGCCCATTTTCATACGATTTTTCATGTCAGATGGCAGATTTAAAGTCCGGGTCGAAGTCGGCCGCTCCGATATTTATCTTTTGGAAAACCTTGTCCCGCAGCGTTTTATAATCAGCGTAATCATGCCGCGGATAACGATATTGCAATTTTAGTTTTAACCCCTATTGCCTACATCTAGGTAACTTTGAAATCTTATCGGCTGCTATAAACGGAAGATTACAAAAAAAAACATCGACTTTCCACTTAGAAAGCTTCCTTCGTTCACTCTTGCTGACTGCGGAAACTGCACAGGAGTCCCTGTGCCTTTTTATTTATAGATCACATATTATTTTAATCAACACAATTAGATTTCTAATGACGGCTACTTACTACGCGGTAATTTAGAAGTAAGAGAACTTGACAAGTTGTGCCGTGTACTTGATAGAGGACAAAAAAATCATTCACAGTGTATCATCCTGGTGAATGCCGAGCTAAATGGGAAGAAACCAGCAGTAGCATTTTTAATAATCAGCAGTGGCTATCCTATCTTATCTTGTTAAAATATATGGAGACTTCTTATGGAAACTCAACTTTAATACGTTTCCATGTTTGTGCAGTTTATGCCTGGAATTTCAGGCAATAGATTTATTTTCTCAATATTTAAAGGTAAAAGTTGTTTGCAGCTACAATTACTTGTGGAGTTAGGCCTAGCGCGCACTCGGTGATTTTAAATATCGGCAACTAAATAATTTAGTTGCTTGTCAATTGCCGGAGCCAAACGGGTACAGCGCACTGGGCAATTAATTAGTTGCCGGTGGACAGTTGTATACATTTTTCTCTTCCCTAGAGTTTAGTTCCGAAATGGATTTCGTTGAAAGTGCAGCAGTTTGCGCCTTGATTTTGAGGAAAAGAAAAATAAAAAGAAAAGGTATTGGGTGCATCGAATTATAAGTTAAAGGCTGTTGGATGGTCGATTTTACAATTATTATATTATTATATTAATTAAAGTTAATTATAATTATTACGTAAATTATTTGGTTTACGTATCTACCTTGTCTTGAAGTTTTTACTTTTTAGGACAATCACAACAAAAAAAGTGTTCAAATAGACTGAGATAAGAAGTTTAATTCTCCACGCGCATGCGTGCCGGTAACTAAAAAATCACCAGTGCGCGCGGCCCCATCTGAAATATCATGATCTATTTTTACGGCCGATAGTTGAGTTGCTCAAAAAATAGAACATGTTGGAATTTTTAAGTTGCCTCAACTAAAAAGTTAATAGTGCGCGGGCTTTCATAAGACTCAATGTGTTCTATTTTGGTGATTAAATAGTTGCCTGTAAAAATTGCCTAGTACGCGCTAGACCTTAGTGTCAAGTAGTGTAGTGCGCTGATAAGACACTCGGCGATTGCTAACTTGTGCCCTTTGACTTGGCACTCTTTACCGACCTTTGACGGCAAGTATAAGTAGAGTTTCGAGTTAACGCGAGTCTTCATACACACTACTAAGTACTGGTCTTGTCAAGTACCTCGTATTGAGTAGCCGGCATAAGACTTACGTTCGACAGGACACTCTCCTGGAGAACGAATATAAAAGATTTGGCTACGAGATGTAAAATCTCTCAACGCTTTTAGGTGGGGGCTAATGGATAGTTTTGTTGATGCCTTATAACTCTTCGGTTTTGTTCGCAATGAGTTAAAACTGCATGGTTTACTCTTTCGCTTGTGATTTCCAGTTAAAAGTCTAGACGTAATTTATAATGCTACAGGAGACGGGCGCTACCAACACACATGACAGTTCTGTTCGGAACTGTCAAATTTTAAAAAAAACGTTCGTTCCTCAGTTCTACGGTGCTAATTTTACGAAATATTTAAAGAATATCCTTAGTCTCAAGTCCTATATTCTGACGAATCCAAAACCGACTGCAGGGTAGAAAACGCCTTTGTCACCGGTGAGTGACAAGGTATTGGGCGCTATGGCCGCTCGCCAGTCTCTACGAGGCAGAACTTTACGCCATCTAGCCCTGCGGAGTCCAAATATCTCTGAATATCAAAGTACATAACTCGTGTTTTCCGATTTCCTTTTTGTGTTTGTCTTTGCGGTGTGTACCATTTACACTCTCACCGCCAATATGGCGGTGACTTTATTATTTTATTTATTTATCTGGTTGAGCCTTTTACGCTTTTACCGTCTCTTCTGTGATATTAGTTTTAGGTCATTTATTTATTAAGTATAAAGAACAGTTAAAAATTTAAAATCCAACAACAAAGGAAAAGCTTTCTCGCCAATTTAAATAGAGGAATGGTAAAACTATTATAAAAACCTATTAGTACAGAAGAGAAAATATTTCTTAACTGAAGAAATTACTTTTGAGAATTTTACATTTAGACATGAAGGAACTGAATGTGTGCATATAAGGAATGGAGAACGAAAGAACACCTATGCTTGGAGAAATACCCGCCAATCTATTCAAATACAAGAAAGGTTAATCGATACCTCAAACAACAACAAACACCAATAGATTGGAAAATAATTATTATAAAATCCCTTTTTTAAAAAGATAGCGAAAAAACCCAAGCTGTTAAGTCGCCTGTGGGAAGAAATAATTTAAACAAGAAGGGGAGAAGTAGGTGCAGGAGAAGATCCAAGCGGCTTTACACTAAACCGTACATAATTTATTTACCTTATAAAAAATAATAGAAAAAACGATCATGAAATGCCAAGAGTTGCATTTAGCGTTTGTTGACCTGAAAAATAATTATGACAATGTACCACGTAATAAACTACACCATTCGTTAAGAGCAATTGGAACTAGCATTACCTTACTGAAATTATTATGAACTTATAAAAATGCCTACGTAGAATAAGGAAAAGAGCTATCAGAACTCATACTGACTACAAACATTTAAGAGAGGGATGTAGCCTATCCCCGCTGTTTTTTTTTTAAATCAATATAGAAGTGGCATTAAAAAAATGAAAACAGTCATGCCAAGGAATTAGGTTACCTGCAGTGATGGCCACCTGATAGACTTATTAAGTTTTGCAGATGACCAAGTGGTACTATCCCAAGATGCTTTCTATATAGAGTTCATGCTACGAAGAAGCGAAATATATAAAATAGGGACTAGAAATAAGCATTGAAATGACTAAATATTTGGCAATAAACACCCAAGCAGGGTAGGAAGCTTTAAATACCCGACTGATACCAAAGGAATTGGGAGTAAGCATAGTCGACGTAGAATCCAAGAGACTAGATAAATAGTTGAAGCTGTAAACTTTATCTGTTTGAAAAAAATATAAACAGAACAAATAAAAAGCGAATTCGAAGAACTATAGTTGAAACAGGATGAAAGTGAAGTTTAAACATTGAAGAAGGAGGACGAAAGACAAATTAATACAGTCAAAATAAATTATCTCCGAAAAAGTGCTGGTATCTACATATTAAATAAAGTGCGCTAACATAACAATCGTATACCGCGGAAGTATAATAAGAAGCATGAAGAAATCAGGCAGCGAATGAGAAATCTCGACATGAAAGGGAAATACAGTGACCAGCTGTCTTATTATTGCACAATATTATACGATTTTATATTTAATATGTGCACGATTAAACCCGAATAATAATAATAATAAAAATAATATTTATTCATTTATTTACTGTGTATTTTTTGACACCTAGGCCTCTTTTTTTTATACATATTTGTGTTTATTTTGTAAAGTTGTAAGGTTCGATCTTCGTATGTTATATGTTGTACGCTATTTATACAGTGTATCCCATTTTAATCATAGCGAAATATCTTGAAAAGGTAATATTGGATTTGAAGGCATCCGATTTTGTCAAAACAATTCCACTTTCTAATCCTATGGGGTGGGAGAAAAATATCAAGAGATTTGTTTTTCCTGTGATTACAGCGCCAACTGGGATAATTACTTTAAAGTATTTTTTATAAAATTTATGTTTTTATTTTCGTTAAATCTGAATCTACAAAAAAAGTGGGGGTTGCTTCCCGAAAATTAAAGTTGTCTCACGCCAAACCTCAAGGGGGGGAAACTTTATATTTTAAAACTGTAACCACCACTTTTTATTACAGATTTGGATTTAACGAAAAAAAACATAAATTTTATAAAATTAATTTTATGTAATTATCCTAGTTGGCGCTGTAATCTAGCAATATTTTTTTTCTGTAACTACAGCGCCACTTCTCTGGATCTGGATTTGAGTTTGGAGGATGATCCTGGAGGACAGCGCACTTAGGCTTTATTAGGCCCTTTGTACCCCCTCCAAAGGGAATCCTCCTCCCAAGGTGTATCTACCCGTCCAGCCACCCTAGGTGACGGAAGAGGGCCAGCACAGCACTTGGGGGGTCTCCCTGATCCTGGCCATGTTTGGCCAGAGCTGCCCCAACATGGATTCTCTTATCTGAACGAGAGCCGAGCAGCTGTTTAGCACATGTCCGGTTGTTTCGACTATTTAAGTAAAAAATATGTATTTTTATTCGTAAAATCTGAATTTGCATTAAAACATGAAAGTTTTCATTTAACAACTCAAAGTTGCCGCATTTCTTCGCCGCCTGGTGTCTGTCCGAAACATTTTGTCACTCAATGTTTATTTTTCGAGATAATGGGACACCCTGTATAATCAAGATCCGACACTCAACACTGCTCCAAATTTACACACGGTAGGTAATTAGTTTCTAAGGGTTAAAACCATAACAAATCGACTACTAACTTATTACAATCGAATTATTTCCACTGATTTATTTTTTCGCCTTCACGAATTTATTGGTAGTTTTATTTTATTTGTGCAACGTATTTTTTTTTGTTTTTACTCCTTTCCTGAAGCTTGGGGTTTGTACGTGCGGTTAATAAAAATAAATTTCTTCAGCTTACAAATTGAATTGGTCCAACGCGAAAATGGAATATTTTGTGCGAAATACAGAATGAAATATTTATAACCAATATCTTATAAAGTTTAAAAAGCAACCAAAACATATGTGAATGCTGCACAACTTACACAAATTTGGTGCATAAAAGTAATTTATTATTTATATAAAAAAAATTAAGCCCACACACATAAAACTTTAATTTTTGTAAATAAGAAAAAAGCTACTAAAATGTAACCAAAACATGACACGAAAATAACCCACTTAACATACATTTTTAAAACATTCTTCCAACTTTGCTTTTTTATTTTTCTACGCTGCGCCAATACATTTAAAATTTCACAATAAAAATAAAATATAATGCTTGTAAAAAATGTGGGTGTTTTTGCTTACGTAATAATGTTGCATTCTAGTTGTCTAATGATATTGTAGAAAGGAATGTTTGGGTTGCATGCAAAAATCTGAATTATTTTTAGGACGTTTACGTTTTTTCTTATTCATCTTGATTTTTATAGATGTTTACACAAATTTTAAAAAGTGCATAAGTTTTTGCGTTATTCATAATTTTATTTAAATTAAAATGGGTGGATGTTTTATTTTAGAAATTAATCTCATACAGTAAATCTACTTATGTTCACGTCCACGTCAATGAATTTCAAAATTTTTGCCAAAAGAAATATTTATTTTTGGATGCCATAGATCAAATTTTGCGCAAATAAAGTATTTTTGTATATTAAAATTAGAAAATGTTTATAAATATTTTGATTATTTTTTAATTCGTGTAATATGAAATTTATGTATACTATAGTAAAAAGATCGATATTTGTATATTAAATCGATTTTTTAATTAATTAATATTTTAAATATGTATTGTATTAGCAGCGGTCCTGGTAGAGATGGTAGTACTGCAGGAAGGACACCCTGCCAACGGAAGCCTTGATTTTCTCTCACCTCCTTTAGATAAAGAGAGAGAGAGAGAGAGAGAGAAATTTGCGTCCTGAACCCTAAATAATACACACAAGGCAATTACCCTAGCCTACATCCCAACCTTCTTTGATATCCGTGAGGCAATACAAATGCCAAAAATACCCCCTGTTTTTGAATATCGTATCACAAAACACGAAAATAGACCCCCAAGTGGGCAGCCTTATGGATTCAAAAATTCGCTAATAGCAAGACCTATAAAATCAAACTTACGGCGGGAACCCCAAACCCAAGCTTTTTGTTAAGCGAGACACAATTATATGAACTAGAGGACAAATTAAAATGCACCAAGTGGGATATACAATGCATTAGCAAAGTGGAAAGGAATCAAGAGGAATATATTATAATGAAATCAATCATAATCATATTACTAGGGCTCCGAAACCGCAACTCAACGCGGAGTAGGACCTGTAGTAAGTAACGCCCTATTACTAAATATACCTAAACTGGAAGGTATCTGGGATTGGATCGCTTAAGTGATAATAAAAATTTCACATCAATGTAAAATCAATATTATACAGTAATAACATCAAAAAGTAGTATTAAGAAAGCGGACGTCTTTTACGACAATCTTGGAGATGCAATTAGAAGAGAAACAACTAATTACACACTAGTTATCTCAGATTTTAATGCAAAACTAAAGAAGGGCAAGAAGAGACAACAAATTTGTTAAAAAATACTGTTTTAAAACAGAAATGAGAGAGGCAGGAAAGTTTCTAACACAACAACGGTTATACTCTATAAGCTTTCTCTTCAAAAAAAAAAATACAAAGAAAATGGACAAGGCTAAATCGGGATGCCCGAGCAATAAATTAAATTAATCCTTCTTCTTCTTCTTCTTTTTCATCTTATCGAAAGTCTTAAGGCTTGTGTTTGTCACAATTTCAGTCTTGGTCTGGTGGTTCTTGGGACGTTAACTGCCAGCTATCTTTCCACCTCTTTGATGGCCTTCCAAGTGGTCTTTGGGTGTGCGTTTTTCCATCCCTTGCTGTCTTTGTTGACTATATCCTATTGAGAAATAAATCTATAATTACGGACGTCAGCATAAATTCATTTTTGTTCGGACTATCTAACAATGCACACGCACTCTTGAGATTGCTTATATGTCTGGGAGAGAATCATGAAAATGTGACTAGTGCTTGCGAAACATAAACCATTTATTTAGCCCAGAGTTTGAGAGTCAACTCGGACACGGGAAATGTCCGAATGCTTACCTGAGGTAGCGTGCAATAAGTGGTCGTTAAAATATGATAAAAGTGGCAGATATTTAGATGTAAGATAAATAATTAGTATCATTAAAAGATATATAGTGAACATAAATGTGACTGTCAATATAAATATAGTTGTGAATATGGTTATTATTGTGGTTTTGGTTAAGTTATATTCCAATATATTAATTGTATAATTTATATATGTGTTCCTGTTGATTTGCGTGGAAATTGTAAATTTAAAAAAATAATAATAAAATAGTTCTGTGGCTTGCAGGAAAAACCAGGTAAGTCCATTTCAGTAAAACTCGAGAAAAACGCATTTAAAGTTTCAAATGTTCAACTTAGGTTTTTAACGAAGGATAACGCAATATCATACT
>JARJDX010097821.1:0-12246 GCA_030264735.1 Gymnusa sp. GC000175
AAATTATTTTCTAAGTTTATACGATTTTATATTCATGGTTATTTAATTTAAAATATGGAAAGTTAACTAATGAGAGTTGGACTTACCCCTCAGCTTTGAGAATGCTCTCTGAAATAGCGAGCGACACTTTTCTTCTGCTGAAGACATCAAATTATTTTCTAAGTTTATACGATTTGATATTCATGGTTATTTAATTTAAAATATGGAAAGTTAACTAATGAGAGCCTCTATTACACGCAAATTTCGTTTTGAATACTTCTGTCCCTTCCTTCCCACTTCCCACAAAACGAAAATTTGGTTTATACTCTATGTTCAACTGACATTTGGATTAATATTGAATTAAAGTTACAAACCTGTAGGGATTAGATTAAAGCATAAAATATAAAATCATGAGGAATATTTTTTTTATAATTTATTGTAATTTCTAGACTATACATTATATAATATAATAATATTTAATTCATAATTTATAATAGAATCATTTGAATTATATACCAAACGGCTAACTACAAAAAACTATTAAGCAAAGACTAAAACCTTATTATGGTCTTTTTTTATTACTTAAAATTTGACGCAATAAATTAACAACAATACATCAAGTGTAAGTATCGTTAAACCTAGAAAATTCTGATATGAATAGAGTAGCTTTTGACGATAATCACACTAATCCATATCGCTTATCACTCTCTTTATTAAACCTATCAGTAATGCTGTACACAAAATAATACTTTCGGCCTTAATCAAATGGAAGATGGTCTCGGTGAATAACAAATTAATTTTTGAATAAGGGGAACGATCTAATATGCACAGCACTAGAATAATTTAACCAGCCAATATTGGCAGCATGTTCCCCATTAACAATGTTTATAAACTGTGCAAAACTTCAACAAAAACAACTTCTACAAATGTTACTAGTGCTCTACAATCATATATACAAAAAAATTAGGAAAGGACCTTCCAACTTCTATTTACAATTCTGCTGATAATTTACAACAGGTTACAGGCAATCACATACATTACTTGTCTGGTCACTAGTAACATTAAATATTTTTTACTGGTGTGCGTAACTTGTGCTATGAACCTTATTAGTAACTGTTTACACAAAAAAATAAACGTCCACACTTGGTATCCCAAATATGCATCCAAATCTCTCAAGCTTTGAAAGTGCCAACTATTGGTTTTACTAATATTTTAAAACATTTTTCGTTTATTTTTACTAATGTATAAATCGATACTAATAATTAGTAAAGCACTATTTACCCTACCAACTCTACATTATAAAAATGTAACAAATTTTGCAAGAACTGAAAATATTGTTTTAAGTACAAAATGTCTCTCACAGATTTAAGGCAATAAGAAAATAAATATAAAAATCTCACTCATTGCTGGGTTCAATATCTCACCCAGTCATAAAAATTTTAAAAAAACGACATCTAAAACATCTACCTTAGAGTATTAATTTTTTTTTGTTAGATATGGTTGGTTATATTTATTTCATTCACCTAAATATCTAAATATTACTATTAGATTATAGGAATACAATGATTTTAATTGAACTACGATATACACCCCATGCATCACAATAATTGTTAGTACTTCTGAGGTCGTTACTTATTATATACTATATAGGTCATCATGTAATAAAATTTATAGAAATCTTCGATTGGCATACTCTAATTAAGTACATTAAGATGCCAAACATGGGCGATATCAATAGACACTTACTTAAATACACAAAACTTAATTAATTGGTTAAAGTTACAATCACATGGTTAATTGAAGAAAACACGTTTGATTGCTTTATGTATATGAGTAAGTGTGTAGAGCTGGTGGGTAAAAATCTCAGCATACAACTAGTAATAATATAGATAACTATGACTAGGTGAAATACTAAGCAACATTGAGAATCGAATTATAGAAGAGGAGAAATAGTATAAAAGGCGACTTCCTTAGGACTTGAGTAGCTTGTTGGCCCGTTGATTAGCGACAGCTATGCGCGTTTCGTTGCTCTCGCCCTAACAAGCAAACACATGACCAGTCTGTGCAATTTTTTGGTTTAGTAGGGAGTCCCGCATAATTAGGGCCCCCTACTAGACCTATTACAGTGTGTAATTTTGTGTGTCTACTTGAGAAGATCGTGGGCTCGTTGATTGGCCACCTCTATCCGTGTCGCGTTGGATTCACCCTGTGTTTTTTACCATGTACCAAGTTGTATGTAGTTGTGTAGTAGGAAATTGTTGTTGTTGATGTAGTTGTTGAGATGTTGATATTGGCGTGGAATGGAGCAATGTAAAATAAACAACATCAAGATTATTCAGAGATCACAAAGCGTATACAGAAGATGCAAAAGCTAGCAATCATTATCTAACATTTTTTTGCAACTGAGATAAAATGTGATTTTTGCGTCATGTAGATATATTATTAAGCAATATAAATAAGCACTCAAAGAGGAAATCACTGGGCGTAAATGGTATACATTAGGTTAGAGATTCCAATGGCAAAACTCTACAAGTTCTTGCAAACTAGTATTATTTATGTCAATTTCATAATCCTTATGTAATCATAAAAATTTTATTGACAATTTCTGAAAACTTCCTTTAAAGAGCACAAACACCTTTTTTATATTTTCATTTAGCAATAGCTCACTTCTTTTAAAGTTTAATAATATATGGTTTGATACCTTTGAGGTGGCGGTTTTGGACGTTAAAAACCTCACTCAAACATTTAGTAAAAAATGCAATTTCTCAATTAATAAAAAATAAACTTTATAAAGTCTATCGCATGAATCTAGTCTCTCTTCCACTTATAGCCCTTTATAAGTTTTTACTAGAAACACATTTTTGTGAAAATTAATAACCTCACTGGTTATTTTTACTTTCATTTAGGAAGCGCAGAGGGCAAAAGTGAAATCCACTAACCGGAAGTGTTAGTTTATTGATTAAGTTTCGGATATGTTTTAAATTCGCAAATGAAAGTAGTGTGGCGACCACACCTCCATTTTTTGAATTTGTGTTGCAGTTTTAGATATATTGATGTTTCTTTTATGACATTTTTAATATATATGCAATTATCAAAATTAAAAGTATCAAATCGTATAACAACGTAAAAAAGCGATCTATTAATAAATGGAAAAATATTTAAAATAAAGTTTTAATAATTTCTGGGTAAAACGGAAGTAGTCAGAATTCAACAATGGCTTGGTTCTCCTCAGTTTTTGTAATGAATCTTTGTGTATATATGAGTATTAATTACAATGTCTACAACTGCTTAGGCCAGCAACAAATGCACTGATGTAAGTCGTTACCGACAACTGCTTCATACGCCACGAGTTTATCAGATACAAGGATGTATCTTATGCTTATAAAAATTTCGTTTAATCACTATTAAAAGCAGAAAGACTCTTAAACAGTTGCTTTCAGAACTAATAATCTGTGGAACCATAAATGGTACAATTTAAGGGGTGAAAGTAATCTAAAATTCCAGACAAATGTTTGAGTTATTGGAAAATAAATTACATTTAATAAACTTGAATTATACAAAACTAACTTGTGACGCAAATATTCATTACGCAAAACTGTAGGTACCTTATTGTTCCCTACATAAAAATGTATAGCTTAAACGATTTTCATTGTATTTCATACTTTTGCTAACCCTGCATTACAATAGTGATTTCCTTCTTATAAGCATATTTTGCATGCAAAATTTTAAAATTATAACATAAAATTCTGAGCATTTCTTTAAATCACTTAAATACACTTAAACTAAAATATTTTTCAACTCCAAAAATAAACTAGTGCTAAAGACCCTTATTGATTTTATAATGACTTATAGAAACATAACAAAAATTACTTTTAAATTAGCAGATTCCGTGCGTGGATATAAAAAAGTATTGCAAAGTAGAACTTCCTAACATTGGTCAATATTGACATACCTGAGTACTTATGTATATCAAAACAAATTTGGTATTGCAAATGTTGCTACAATAGGCTCTTTTTGGTGCAACACCTGTTTCAAATTTAAAATTTCTACAACCCCCCTTTTGATATAATTTATGAATAATAGGACGCTGCTCTAAAGCAGCGATCGCTAAACGGTGGACCAGGTGATCCGCAAGAAAATTTTGATGGTCTCCTGAAAAATTTCTCTCAAAAAATATTGGTTTGCGGACAAAAGGAACATTTTTTATGCTGTTGGAAGTTCTTTAATCACTATTTTACAAATATTTAAAAAAATTATATACTTGCTCTGCTGGATTTAAAATTAGGAATTAAGTGGTCAGTGAGGTCCAAAAGTATGGTGACCGCTGCTCTAATAATAATTTATGGTCAATCGTCAATATATACCTATGCCCGGATTAAATTAATCTCACACAAGTGTATGGGTAAGAACAACATGAGGTGATGATGGCGCACCGAAGTTTATAACGCGGCTAGATTTTGCGTGATAAAGTAAAACTGAAAAATTAGGTGACTTTCCTGATATAGTTTACTTATTATTTAGTAAGGTTAAATTGTAGCTAAAAACAAATAATAATTATCACTAGCAACGTTGCAGCTATATAGTTTTGTTTTTGTGAAACACCTACGTGATAAAACTCAAAACACAGTAAAATACTCAGATTATCGTTTTATATCGAGACTTTGCATTTGTTAAAAATAGTTAATAATACATCCACTGCTAGACAAAATAAAATTGAGCTAAACAATTGCAAAAAATTCAATCCTGTAGTGAATGTGTTAAAAAAACTATAGAAACGCATGCCAAATAATTGCAAAAAAATATCATATATGACGCTCTTAGCGCACATCATTTAAAAATATAAAACAGTTTGTGCACGGTATTATTTGAGAATACATTCAAATAAATAATGAAACAAAGAAATAACTAATACAGTTAAATCCTTTGTTCTAGAAAAAAAAACGAACATTCCCAATTCTCTATTGTTAGTCCATAAAAAAACAAGCAGTAGCGAAATTAAAAAGAATAATAAGCACAGTTAGATTATGGCAATTTTTTGTTTAAATTTTGTTTGTGTCAAAAGTAATTTGGTATATTGTAGTATAAAAAAAATCAAATTTCAATAAAATTTTGTACGAAAAAGTGATGTCAATGAGCAAATATTTCAAATAATATTTATTTTTATATTACCTTTATCAGTGTTATACAAATCAACATTTTGATCCGATTGAATAGTTTTTTTAATATAAATTATAATTAACAAAGTGCACTGCAATTGACATGTATACACGCTAATTGTCGAATTAATAGCCAATGTGATGCACAGTTATCGCAAGGGGTTAAAAATATGTAAATAAAAATGTGGTCCCTAAGTATAAAATTTGGTCTGAGGATGTATTCATTAATATAATAAGGAATGTGAGTCGGAGTTGGAGAACTTCCATGTGTAAATTAAGCCTAACCGTAACTAGGTAACAATTATGCAAACATCTCCAAAAAAAGAAATTTTGGTTAAGAGTCGTTTGTTTTTGGGTGACGTGAGTATTACAGTCCTTTTGCAGTGTTTCCCAACCGGGGTTCCGCCGCGAAAATTAATAAGACCCAGAATTCAAGAAATGTGTAAAAACAAACAAGATCAGGTTTCTCATTAAATTACATAACTTAAGATGTATTTGTAATAAATATAGTTTATTTTCTTTATTTGTCAATTGATAAAATAATTTTTTTTCGTTCATTTAATATCTTATTTTGTTATCTATATTAATTTATAAAAACTGTTTCTAAAGAGTCACATGGTGCAGGTGTTCCTCACTCAATAAAAAGTCAGCTTTGGGGTTCCCCAATCAAAAAAAGGTTGGGAAACACTGTTTCAAACGGAATCCTTAGACTTCAACCAGCAAAAAAATTAATAAAGTTAACAAACATTTTGTTATTTTTGCAACACTATAAATGTTTGTACTCTTTGAAATCTATAAACTAGTCTATTTTATTTGCATATTTATTTTTGAAACTACATAAAAAGAGATCTTTTTAAAGTTTTAAAAATATTGTGTAAAATATTTGATCTTTGACACCACTTTTTTTAAATTGTAAAATAATTGCATATTTTCTCAAATAATAAGTGTACAAACCTTAGCAACCTTTAACTTAGTGTTTACTTGTTTAATTATTCGACACATTACCTTGAGATTGATGCGATCAATCTGCCTGTTTTGGTTTTCTAATTCTGATCCCATGTCGATAGCCATATTACGTAGATTACCAATCATGGTATTAACTTCTCCCATATTGTTCTCCATCTCAACCTCCCGGTCGTCGTTCGTAATACGTCCAATGTATCCTCCTTGAGGTCCACATCCGTTATCCATCATCACCCTCTGAGGTTGGTTGTTGACAACTTTACCATCGTCATTACCTTTCCACGTTCCTTCATCTTCTTTAAACGACGAACCCCTAATCCGTCCAAATTTAGCTTAATGCAACTAAAGAAGTAAATATTTAACTTACTTTTGACAAGGTAAGACGCAAAGCCCGCAGCATTTTTCCATTCCGGTGAGATTCTTTTCGGCTTCACGCATGTCGGCGTTGATTTGGTCCATTCCATCCTCGATGCGATCGAGTTGTTCTAAGCAAACGAACAGAATATTAGGACAAATTCTCTAAGCGATCAAAGCGAGATACTATCAAGTCTGCTAACAACACTGTCACTTTAGTCTTGATGAGTGTCAACACACATGCAAGACATGCAAATTAATTGGAAATACACTCGGAATTTCCTCATTTGGTGGAAACTAAATTGCCAACATTTCTAATAAGCAAAACTAAAATTCATGCTGTTAAGACTATAAAGTTAAGTTGTTTTTTGCGATAGATAGATTAGTGTGAGCAACGGTTAATAAAAAAACATTTGTTGCCCGAGATGACTTACATCTGAAGTGTTTATTAGTAGTTCCAGTTGATGCTTGTTGTGTGTGCTTGTTCTTGTAAAGCTTTATTTTGTTTTAATACGCATACAAAGTTTAATATAGTTTTTTTAACGCTTCAAAATTGATTTTAAATGATAAGTTTTAAAATGTAGCGTTCATTTTCATTTTGGAATGCACAAATAAAATCAGTTATTAATTATTATAGGAAATTATAAGTGAATTAAATATTAAGGTATGATTCCAAAATGTGGTAACGCCAATAGTGATTTCGACTTTTAATAAATAAAATTTTAATACTTTATTTAAGGTTAGGTTAGGTTTAGAAGTAGAATGTATGTTAAGAGTAATGGGTTGTAAGTTGTTTATTCTCCAAAATATGTTAACAAAGGTGAAAAATGTGCTTGAGTGCTACAATTTGGTGCAATAAATCACCTTAACAATGCTCAGCAAAAATAAACACTGACTGGGTAAAAAAATAAGTTTCAAAATTAATTATCGACTAACATAGAGGTATACGTATTGGCAAGACTATTAAATATCAAATTGAGTGGATATCAACGGTTATAAGTGCGAGTGTAAGTCAAGCACTTCAAATGTTTATAGAATTCTAGATGTTGTCTTGATAGACTTTTAGTAGAAGGAGTCACTGAAATTATCTTTGCTTTCGTCCTTAAGACAGAATTGAATAACCCCAACTTTCTACATTATAGTTTTATCCGGTGCCGTTCTTAGTTTTTTCTTTATCAAGCGCTCAAACTTAAAAAAACAATTCATCTTTGCAAAACAGAGGATAGTTAAAAAAAATTATTCAAATACTGATGTCTCAAAATTTACAAAAAATAAACTTTGACCCCTTAAAGCTCTTTAGGTCTGCTCCCAATGTGATTATACATTGCGCATGCGCCAATATCTAGGTAATCTCTTTAATTCCACTGACAACATTAGACTTCCACCGGAATAAAGTTTAAAGCGTGTTTAATGAACTGATAGGATGGATACATTTGGTGATCAAAGTTTTAAGATAAAGAGTAACCAAAGCCAACACGGACCTGTCAAGATAGCCGTTGCGAGGTTGCGACCAACATACTAATAAAGAGTTTCTTTTAACATCTACGTTTGCCGGTTTGGTACCCTTAAGCAAGATCTCCGCGCGCTAATTGGCACTGTTCTGCGTTATAAAGTTTAAACAATAAAGCTTAACTTTTTAAACCGTGGCACCACTGACAAAATTAGTAAAAGGTTGATAATATTTTTGAAAACATTTTGAGGTATTAGTTTTAGGTATTCGATGTACAAACAAGTCATAACACTAGTTATGTGCTATAAATCCCTTATCTAATTCCGTAAGTAAAATAATTCTTTTTAATTAGGTTTAGTGTTGTTAATATTGTGTTTATTTTCAATAATATTAACCAAAACTTCATCATTTACACCTCATACAACTCTAAGCTTTGCTAAAATTTAAACTTTCCAAAGCTGTTTAGATATTTTTTTATCAAAAATTATTGAATGCTGATTCTATTTTAAGGGTACTTTTTAAAGATTGAATGCGTTTCTCCCTACAAATACGTCAAAGTACTCGTATTTATTGAATTTTGATTAAATACAGCCGATTGATAGTAAAAAAGAGTGGAAGAAGTTAACACTGCTCCAAGTAGATTGCGCCACTGAAGCGAGATATTTTAATACAACTCTTATTCAGTTTTATTTTAGAATGGGGTGGTAATACCCTAATACCAAGCAGTAAATTGTTACTCGTCCAGAAAACAGTGATCCAATGTATTGGCGATTCAAATTATTTTTCCGTCATATTTTGCTGCGTAAAATAAGGTTATAACAAATTATAATAATATTCTCTCGCTGCTTTTTGTGTATTTTTCTGTGACTAAGCTGTTTTTATTGTTTGGTAAATTTGGAAATACCGTTTAGATATGTACACATATGAATTAAATGAAGTACCCACCATGAGAGAGGTAGATTTTTCTCCGCTAGAGGCCGTATCGCTTAGCTTAAAGGCCTATATACTAAATGAATTTAGAAAAATGACATTTTAGATGAAAAAATGAAAATACCGTAATACTGGTTAAAATTTTGGTCGCCGTTTGTTTTTGTTGTGTCGCCAAATTTAAAATGCATTTTTGCACCAAATCGTGAGGATTTTGGCAAAGCGCAACCAACTTGAGTTTGGGGTTCCGATCAATACCCTGACAACCACACCCGATTTTGATTTGCTTGGAATATTCGCGATTTCGAGCTCCATTAGAATGAAATTACGAGCGTTTGACGACCTCCCATAAAATTTTTGATTTAAACCTCGATTTCTGCATCTCAATGTATGTCACCTTCCGTTTTCGTTGCGACGCCAAATTTAAAATGCATTTCGACGCTTTCGGTTTCGATCAGTTCACGCTGTTTTAACTTATTAGAATTTTATTTTTCGGGATTGTATTATACACCTGGAGCTTGCTATTAACACAATCAACGGAAGGAAACAAAACAGTAATACTTTTGCACTGTCATTAGGGTGAAATTGTTCCTAATTTAGTGATAAAAACCCTTGAAGAAGCGACTAATTTTACCCCAAGTTTCAAGATACCAGGAATTATTTGGAAATTTGCGTGGCGACAACAAACTAAGCATCTACATTAGTTGAGGTCCGTTGGCTAGGAACAGCTTTTCCGCATTGCGACCTAGTAAAATCTATTCTACTAAACTGAGCATTTAACAAAAATATTTAAACAAATTGACGTTAAAAATAAAAATGAAATCTTATTATTACGTTATTTATTTAAATTGCGTTTTGAAACATTTCTGCTTTACTGATACACCCTGTAAATTTTTAAATAATATGACCAGCCTTTGCTTACTTTTGCTGAACAAAATAACAATATTTTTTAATTGCGTTAATACAGTTGTTTTAGTTACTAATTGTTAATTTTTGGAGAATTATTTGTAAGTTAAAGTGGATTGGAGTGACGGTGACGAGTACATGGATATAATTATTAGGCGATGGGTTATTGTTACGATGCTTACCCCCCTGTTCATCCAGCATGACCAGGGTTTTCATCCCAACCTCGTGGCTCTACAAACATCAACAGCTCAGTTAGTCGAGTAGGCGGCGAGTACCTCATGAAAAATCAACCAAACGAAACGAAAACAAAAAAATGAAAAAATGGCTGGTTTTTAGTTCGCACCACGACACGCAATTATTCAGCAGAACCCAAACACCTGGTTAATGAATAAATAGGATAATGAAAAAGAGTTAAGTTTAAAAAAGGGGTGGAAACTTTTGTAAGATTCTTACCGCCTTGATGGCCCAATAAATCCAAGGTCTGAGCCCCCGCATCTGTACTCTACAAAACACTCAATCTAACTATTTAAAAAATAAAACAAAAACGGAAAAGACAGATATTTTTATTAGACAAGTACTAAAACTAAATCTAAAAGATAAGTGATGAAGCGATTTTACTGAGTGTTTGTTCCGCAGAGGAACAGGCCAAGGGGTGGCTGCGCAGACAAGCAAAAGCAACATGCAGTGTGACATGAGTGTTGCAGACTGTTAGTATTTTTTAGTTATTCAGGATTATTATAAAAAATTTACAGCAACAGCGTTAAAAAACACACTTAATTAAGGGTGACGATTTTATAAGCACATTGAAGTCCCCGGATTTTCCGAGCAAATTAGAAGAGTGCTTATAAAATGAAAAAATATGGAAATATGATGAGTGGATGATGTTAAGATGAAATGTAAAAAAATGGTGGGGTGAAATATAGAGAGTGGTGAGAGAGAGAGGACTCACCTCCTTGGTCATCAAGTGCGACCAAGGTTCGGATCCCAGCCTCCTTGCTCTAGCAGCACAAACAGTGTACACTGTATGTTAGTACATGTTAGTTGAGATGTAACAGTTAGTTATTTTTTATAGTACAGTAAAAACGTATGATCGCTGGTTGTACGGTAGAGGTACACTTAAACACAGCTACACAGATAACAGAGAAAAAAGGTAGAGCGACCTTAAAAATTAGTCAGCGCACAACAACCACCAAAAAAATACAAAAAAAAATTAAACACATCTCAACATTTTAAAATATTTAACCTAAATTTAATTGATTAGAAAGATTAAAAAACATTATAAAAAACTTTATTTATCTTTGGACAACTTTATTAGTTTTGAGCAAAAATTGAGCTTTATGTTGAGATGTACAAAAATCAAGCCAGATACATCAAAAGGAGATAAGACATTTACACACTTTAATGTAATCTCATAAGGTATCATTTATTATAACTTGGATATTATAATTTAGATATTTTTAGAATTGGAAGAAATGAGAAGTAATAATGGTTTTGTGACGCATTTTGCGTGTTAACTTTGGTGTTTATCGTTCCAAATGAATCATGTCAAGAACATTCGTTAACTTATAACTTATCTTGAAAAGCGTCTTCCAAAGTAATTTAACTAGTTGTAATCATTTGTTTGTTTTGTTTCTCGACGCTAAATAATGTAAAGCTTTGAATCATTAATCCAAAGTGATCAAAAGTAAAACTGCGCTTTACTTCGTTAGTATACAATCCTTAATGATGTCTCAAATTACTGTTCAATTTAAATCTGAATTCAAGTTTGATATTTTTTTTTAATAAAGCGAGGGTGAGAAAATATCGACACTTGAGCCCTTTACATGAAAGGATTCAATCAATGCATAATATGTGCATTATATGTCGATGATAAAAATATATCCGATCAAGGCTCACGCAGAAGTATTCTTTCAAAATTTTAGTAAGCAATAAATACTGCTTTAAATTAATATTTGCAACCCTTAAATTCATCCATTTAATTAGTCTTTAGTAATTGCAATTTTTTAAGATAAACGTAAAAACCAATTTGTGTCAATTTTTAAAGTTTTAACGTCAATTACTATTTTTTCCGAATTATTTTTTCCGCATAATCAATTCAATGTCAGAACTAAACATGTATGTGCCTTGAATAGCTTCCTCCAAAGTAAATTTAACTAGTTGTAAACATTTGTTTGTTTTATTATACAGGGTCCGCCATAAATATTGCACCAAGCGATGTAGAACTAATACGCATGCGATTTAAGAAATGATTTTTCAAGGTTGCATATATTACCTACTAATTTCTATTCATTTTAAATAAATATACAATATTTATTTTTCGATTTATTTGATTTATTTCTTAAAAATTTTGTGATGTGAGCCTACATTTTTGATAGACTCTCCTATTCACAATAAAATTGTCTATCCAATGATACCAAAAACGACCCATGTTGTCATTTAAAAAAAATGTATGTGGCGCCACCACTCGGAAACAATTGTTTCTAACAAATCAAAAATATCGTCAAAATATGC
>JARJDX010097866.1:0-10058 GCA_030264735.1 Gymnusa sp. GC000175
GGTTTCTGCCCCATATAGGAAAACCACAACACGAGGGTGTTGACCAGCTTTATTTTGGTGTTCTTTGTCATCTTGTGTCGTTTTTCCCCACAGCGGGTTTCATTTTGTGAATGTGATATATTTTATGGTTCAAATAGGTATATAGGAAAGCTATTTACCATTGGGCTATAACTTACATTCTTTGAGATAAAAAATATTTTGGGTGCCGTTTTTCTGGCTTATGCAATGATGTCCTAATTATTAGGTTATTAAACCCTTAGCATTTGAAAAATTTCCAATATTTGTCTTTCGACTATTTCTATTTTGTTCTCTACCTTTCTTTTTTCCTTTGAAATATTCTATGTCATTCCTATACAAGGCAATAACCACTTAAAGCATGTACAATATTTGTAGAATACTTTGTCGTTGTTTTGAAACCCCACACATTTGCATGGTATATATTTTCTTCATCCTTTGTCGAACGTGAATCCTTTTGAATTTTATTGCCGATTCTAGAACACTGATTTTAATATGTTTTCAGGTCATTTCTACGAGGACATTTTCGTATGCCTTAGCAAGATTAATAAGAAGATAAAATAAGAGAAGATAAACCTTTGGTTACTGTGCTAACTGTCTTTTATTGCGTTCTTAGTTTATGATTCTTTAGTAGTTTTTAACTCAGGGGTAGCCAACCCAAATTATCTTGAGAGCCACTTTGGAAATCCATTATAATTCCCAGGACCGCACCGATCGCTCATAATTGTCGTTTTTCGTGAATTTTTAAAATACCATGTGGTAAATGCCCTTCCTGTTACCCGAACGTCAATTCTGTGCGATATGTTTTGCCAACATCCTATAAGCAGCACATGTGATCATAGAAATAATATCCTTTCTTAGTGAGATATATAATTTCAAATATCACAATTTTTTCAGTTTTTACCAATTTTTTTATAATGACGAATTATTTTTTGCAAATTTATTTAGATATCAATGTAGTTTGGACATAATTTGGACTTCCTAAATATTTGTCTGGCAGTAAAGCATACAAATAAAAACCTTATTTGGATTATTTTATGTTACAATACACTAAATGTATGAATAATCCACATATCTTGTAGAATCTTCATGATTTTGACGGGCCACAAATTATTACATGTGGGGCGCATGCGACGAGGGCACCGCGGATTGGTCACCACTGCTTTAACTGTATGTTAGTCATTTTTTTGCTTAGCATAAATATAAGGCAATGGACAGGGTTGAGAAAAATCGGAAATCTAATACACACTGCAAACAATCGAGCAGAATACAAGTTAATTGTAGACCATATTATTTGAAATTCCATAAAACCGTTTACATTCATGTAGTGCAGAGCCACGGGCCACATTTAAAACTTAGGCCTGTCGCGGGCCTCAAATATATAAAGGGTATCCTTTATTGAAGCCCCACCATTGGGATCTCAAGAACCGTAAAAGATACGAGGTTGGTTAAATTAGGGAACATTTGCCACATTAGGAGACCAATTTAATGATGTACTTTGTTTTTCCAAAAAAATGCCTAGGTAACTAGACAAAGCGAAAATTTAAATTTTTGCCGATTTTGTTTTTGGCTTATAACTTTTTTAAATAAACAAATACACAATTTTAGTTTGCACTTTCTCGATGCACTTTTTACGGAAAATCACCAGGGATTTTCAAAAATTTGCTAACTGTTTTTAAGTTATAAATTAAACTTTATTGGAATTAATAATATTTACATAATTAAACTGAAACATAGAATCCAATACTAACTAAACCGCCAATAGCAGATGTTCCTTTCGCCCTTCTACATTTCCTTTACAGTGCTTTATCTTTCTCATTGCATTTAGCCCCTTCCCATTTTCACTCATGCATTCCGTCCAACTCCTAGTTTGCTTCCTTTCATTCTCCGTTCACTTAATTTTAGCACACTCTCTCGTCCAATGCTCCCACACATCCACTCCACTACAACATATCACACACCTCTTTTTCTCCTCATGCATCCAGTATCTTCTTCCTTTCTCTTCACTTCCACATCTAAACCTAGCTATGGTCTGCTGCGAATCGGCCACTGACGCTGTCTTTAGGTAAGCAGGTACATCTCCAAATACTTGGATCTTCCCGTACTTTGGATTGTACCTGCCCCTATCGATCTGGCTTTGCCGCTCTTAAAGCTTAACTTACTCCAATCTAGTTTCCACCAGACCATCCACTCTCACACCCCGTTTCATACCTCTTTTTACCTCTTCTACTGACATACCACCCCGTTAATACATTTTCTTTCTCTCTATACCCTATTTTGTCCTTATTCTCCCCTGTACCCCCTCCAAGTTTACCATTTTCATAACCACTTTTATTATCCTTTAATTATTCCAGCCACTCACTTTGCATTCATATCTTGCTAATTTTACAGCCGCACCCCATGCAACTTTCATACGATGTGCTTCTTGCAAAACGATGTATCCGGGCGTTGACTTTTCCAAAGTCAAAGCCTTTCTCACGAATTGCAGCTGCACCTTCTCCACTCGTTCTTTCTCCTTTACACCCCAAACCTCCGCTCCATACAACAAAATACTTTTTACGCAGACATCCAACACTAGCATCTTCACGTTAAAAGTGTCTTTAAATCTTTCCCTCCACGCCTTCCAGAATCTTTCACTGGCCACCTATGCTTTCTTGCATACATATCTCACATGTTCACTAGCTTTGCAATTTCTTTTAAAGACAAATCCTAAACACTTAAACATTTTCACTTGTTCAATCTTCCTTCCCTTCCATTCTAACTCTTTCCTCCTTCCATTCCTTCCGTTCTTACCAAATCCCATCCACTTCGTTTTTTCTACATTTACTTGTAATTTCCTTCTTTCAAAATATCTTTCCATTCTTTCAATTAGCTCTTTCATTTTCTTATGGGTCTTGGCTAGCACCACAACGTCATCTGCAAAGGCTAGTGACCACACTTTCATACTACCTATCACCACACCACCCGCCTGCCCCTGTTTCACACCCGTATTCACTTTAAACCTTTCAGACCTTTATATATTGTGAAACAGTTCTTAGCATGCTAAAATGAAACAAAGAAATAAATATTAATGTACTGTGCTTCGGTGAACTCTATATGTAGAAATAAACATTAGGATGCGTGTTTTTTCCAAAAAGCAGCAAATTAGAGAAATATGGAAATTAGTATTAAAAGTAAAAAAAAAACCACAAATATTACCATGTTTGTATATACACACCACTTCAGAGAAAAAGATTGTACAATAATGTTACATTATATTATATTATAGAACTCTAGGGTCTCTAAGTACTGTTATTTTTTTTTCTAAATTATTATTTATCATTAGGGTCTTTAGATAAAATATGAAAAATGCAGTACCTTTTGAGACAAGGTTTTATCATACAAAAAGAGAGAAAAAATGTTTGGAGTTTTTAGAAAGTTCTTTTTAAATTATTGGTTTACACCACATAACCAATATTTTTTTTCAGTACATATTTTTAAATTGTTTCCCCTACTCTATGAGGCCATTTTGGGGTCCTAAATATTTTATTATGTCACGAAGTTATACAAAAAGTCTTTAACAAAAGGCAAACCAATGTAAACAAACATTCTTAACCCTACTCGTAGCTATATACCCGACACCTCGTCGTCGTGGTCAGTGTAAGCATGTGGAACAATTACTTATAAAAACAAAACAATTCCACAAACATTACCAAGAGCAAAATATACATGTTTTGGTAGTTATGGTAATATTAGACACAAGTGCAATATACATTGGTCTCGAATTCTCGATACCAACAAATGAGCCACTAATAATTTTGAAAGATATAAATGCCAGCATAGAAAATAGTATAATTCCAGGAGTACAGCAAAGATACAATAAAGTATGTCTTAATTCAAATGGTGTGCACCTAATTGATTTTTGTGCATTCAATGAACTACGGTTGAATAATTTATACTTTCCACACAAAGACTTATACAAATATATGGGGAGGGTTTATATATAAGCCGGTGTTTTATTCTCAGGATCAAATAAATGGCCCTAGTGGCAATTCCCTTTTAATATTCTTGCAATTGGGTATCTAGAAAGTGTGCATAAGGCCATAATCACTTTAATTGTGTTCATGTAGTAACTGTCAAAATCACAGAGCAAACAGTTCATGATTCCGTTGCGTAACGCATAATAATTAGATCTTGGGAAAAGGAATGAGGATGCTAAACCAAGTGACGCAGTGCAAAGACTTCAAGCACAATATGTAAAATACACCTTATCAACAACCCGGGTGTTTAAATGATGTATAGAGGTCAAAACTTGACGCATGCGAGACGTCCGAAAACTTAGACAACACAAACCAACGTTGACCTTATAAACGACATTAATCTAGCCAATAGAAGAATTACTGTCCTTAAAATGTTACAAATAGTACAAATTAGTGTTGGTAGCGTCGAGGAAATCATCCATAACCATTTGCATTCCCGAAAAGTTTGCGCCGTGTTGAAGTCTGTACTGAGCTTCTCAGGCGATACCATGTTAAAGGTGATTTTTAAATTCCTTATCCACCTGAGACGAAAGCTGGATTAACCATTTTATGCCAGAATCAAAACGAGCAAGCCTAGAATGGCGCTACCCAAACTTCTCTAAACCATAAAAAATCAAAGGTTGTGCATTCAGTCGGTAAAGTAATGGTCACCGTCTTTTAGGACAGTGAGGGTGTTCCTTGACCATTTTTTTAAGAAAACGACATACCGTAAATGCCCCTTATTAATTTGACTTGCTTAAATAAAACGTCCATTTCGTTTGAAAAGAAGAAACCGTTTAAGCAAGAATGTCATTTTGTTGCATAATAACTCCCGCGCTTATTCAGCCAAATTGTTTTTGAAAAAATGCATTGGTACATTGGTAGGTTTTTTCACATGCAGCATATTGCCCAGATTTATCACCATGTGATTTGATTGAGGCATGGCTTAAAATTGCAAGACGATGATAATACTGATTTCGTACATGAGTATCGCGCTCACCAAAAACACACCTTGATACATTTAACATTGCCGCAAAGAAATAAGATGGCTACAGAAAAGACCAAATGCAAACTGGAAGTTAAGGGCAAAGTAATCCAACAGGAGATGAGGAACTGTCTAGCTATAGCGTTCCAGATAGAATTTAGCATAAACACTTCGAAGTTACCACAAGGACCATAATATACAAGGCATTTACAAGACCAATAATAATCTACACGGCGAAAACTTAAGCAGGTACGGCCAACGCAAAGCCTTTTATAGAAGCAACGGAGATGAGCGTTATACTTGCAAATAAAACTCGAAAACACAGACAGCGCAGAAAAGACATAATAAGGATATGCGGCCTAGAAAATAATAACAGCTGCGTAGAACAACGAAAGAAATATTGGGACAATAATATCGCCAAGATGGAATAAGAAAAACTGGTGAGGATATCAAAGGAAAGCTCATTAAGGCGCAAACACAGCATGGTAAGACCAAAAGGTGTAAAGGCAGCCAGATAAACTCAGGATGAGGGTGACACCGAAATAAAACAGACCGTAGGCCTACGAGGATATATATAGGAAATTAGAAGAAGATAAAAAAGAAGGTTATTTTACAATTTATCTTATGTTTAAATTCATGATTCGAATTAAAGTAAAAATATCTATCACTATTTTTTTCTTTTAGATACGAATCTGTTTAAAATTCTATCCTCTTGTTTAATTATCTCAATAACAATAATATTTGTACTTGTACCTGAAGTAAGTTTATATCTTTCCAAAGTATTCAAATTAAAATTTATTTAACTACTATGAGAAAAAATAAATTTATTTGAATGGTTATGAAAATCATTAAAATTATCAATGAGATTAGTAGTGAAGGTAATTGCTATTTTCAATTTAGTTCGAAATTTCCAATTTTCCTACCACCAAATTTATACGCTAAAGTACTTTTATCACTTATCTTTATTATGTCTCACAGTTTTAAATCGGTCGCGGTGTGGAAAGCGCCTACGTCACCGCTCACCGGTGAGGTGACATGGTCTTGGGCGCTATTTCCGCTCGCCAGTTTCTACACTATCAAGTATATTCCTCGTGTGTTCCGATTCCCTAAGTGCGATTCAAAGCATCTCGGACATCTTTACGGTCGCTTCATTAGTCTGACTCGTACAGGGTGCTCTGCATAAAAGCCGCAATACGGTACTTTTGCGAGAAAGAAAGATGTTGTACTAACCCGCCTTTAGATGGACAACACCTCAACCTCAACATCTTGCACCTTCCTTCTGGCGAAGCGCCATCGAATTGTCATACATGTGAAGAGAGATTAACGGCTAACGTTAAACACATTTTAAAGGAGGTCGCCGCATCCGAGTCAATCGGGGCGCTTTTTCTCTTGGGGTGATGGGGACTCTTTACATTCCCGTTGCCTCTATTTTGCTTAAGTTATTTTAATTTGTTTGTCATTGTGTTATTTCGGGCGGCATGAACCCTTTACATTTATGCCACTCTTGTGATACTTAGTCTTAAGTTTAACCTTTCCTGTTTGTGTTTGTCTTGGCAGTGAGAGCCATACACTACCAGCGTCAATGTGATATTAGCCTTAAGTTTTTTTATTTATATTTTTCTATGTAGCGTGCTTTTGGCGGTGAAAGCTTTTTACGCTTCCACCGCCACAAGTGTGATACTATTTTAAAGATTTTATTTTCTTTGTTTGCGTTTGTCTTAGAAGTGAGGACCTATTACATTCTCACTGTCATTGTGTACATTGTAAAGTTTTTTTGCATGGTCTAAAAGACTGTTTGTTCACTATTGCGGCCAATAGTTTTGGCAATGACGCCGCAAAAAAGTCATGTATTGGCCACATTAAATTTGTTATCCTTAGACAACTAAAATAAATTTTATATTTATCTAATATTTTTTATTATTTGTTTTGGCAGCGTGAGCTACATTGGCTATTTACTCAAAAAAATAACGTAACTAAGAAGATGGAATAACTAAAAAGCGGAGAAATGCCTACTAATAGCACTGTGAGGGTGAAAGTATAAAAGGCCCTCTCTGCCTAAACAAGCTACACGTAAACAAAGCTAAGCTTAATCTAATATCACAGGTGAGAGTGTAAAGTGCTCTAACCTCCAAAACAAAACACAGCAGTTAATTAATAAAGTTCAAAGTAAATATCACAAGACGGCATACCGCCTAAAATAATACAACGAGTACAACAAATTAGAATAAATAAAAACTAGCACCCAGAATATTGGGAGCGGTAATCTGACAGCTGTTCTCCACATAAGAGCGGCTAAAAATTTATTCATATAAGCAACGAAAAACTACCTGACTTACATATATTCTTCTAAGACATCACACTGGATACACAAGATTAAGTAACAGCCTTGGTTCCAGGTACCCCTTAAATTAGGAAAGGGTGCTAAAATACCTCGCTCTTTAATGTCTTTAAAAAAAAATAATTGGCACGTGGAATCTCCAAAGTATGTTTTAAGCAGAAAAAGCGACAAATATAGTGAAAGAGGCGAAACGACTCCAAATCGACATACTAGGATGTGGAGAGGCAAGGTGGTCAAATTCGAGCCACTGCACCATAAACGAACAGCACATATATTTTTTTGGAGACAATACTGTCAGATACAAAAAACGGAGTACCAATATTTCTAAACAAACAAATTAACTTAAGATCCTCGTGAAATAACTGTATCGCGGAATCGACACACCAGGTGGCGTAAACTTTGAATACCTTTTCACAAAAGTCTGGGATTGCTTATCTTGTTTTTTTTTTATAAATTGGGAGGGACTTATGTTCTCCGCTCATTGGTCAACCCACACACTAACTGCTCGTATAGTTCTATTTATATCCGAATGAAAATAATAAATATGTTTGTAAAATTACTGTGAATGATTATTTCTATACTTTTTTAATATGTGTTTCTTTTTAGAAATTATATTCAATATTTTATTGTTTTAAGTTATCTGTAATACTAATTATTATTACATTCAAAATGTAAAATTACAGAAAAGGTTACTTAAAAGGATTCAGCTCTTTCTCGAGAAAAATCGCTTAATTTAAAATCAAGGCAAAACCATTTGACCTAAACATCATACAGCTATATGCACTAACGTCTGAAAGCAATGAACAAAAGATAAAAGACTTAGACCTGCCTTGAAATGCACAAAGAGAAGAGAAGTAAACATAATTCTGGGCCATATGAAGGCTAAGAACGCTAAGAAAAAATTGAGGATGCGGGAAGTTTTGGACTGGAAGTGAGAAATCACATCACCTTTTTTTAACTACCTCTCCAGAAGATTTTACACTTGCAAGATCTTCAGCTGACAATAACCATAAAATCGTGAGGAATCAGATTGCTTTCTGATGATATACAGAAGATATTGCACCCGTGAAATTTATTCAGGCGCAGACATGCCTTCAGATCATAGGTACTATCTCACACTAAACTTCGACTAAAGATAATATTTTCTTTAGTCGAAGTACGGATAGAAATACGTTGTGTGTAAACTAATGAGTATATAAACACTAAACTCAAATTTATCACACGTTAAACAAAAATAGAAAAGCTGTGGATTAAATAAAAGTATCTATAGTCTCAGTCGCAGAAGAGAAACTGAGGACGGATAGGATCGTGGAAAGACAAGAATGGATAACAAATACTAAGGACCAATACTAATGAAAAAAAAAAGAACACAAAAACAGAGATATTGAAAAATACAAGGAACTATAAGGAAGAGTCCAGAGAACAATGAATAATGTCAAAGAAAGGCGGCAGAAAAATGTAATGAAATCAAGATCTTACAAGCAACATGACCGTTTTGTTTTAACCCTAAAGACGGAATACAGGTGTAATCCTCGGAGAATAATATCATTACCAAAACTTACAAAAAACTAGCAAGATGGAAAAAATACAGGTAGCAACTTTTTGGAGACGAAAATATCGTGACTGCGGTGGTCGGTGAGGAATAGCTTAACTTCACACAGGAGGAAGTGGAAGCAGCTATCAATTGACTGAAAATCAACAAAACTCCTGGGCCACACCAGGTACATGGAAAAGCTTTTAAACGACTGGACTCAAACTACTGGACAAACAAATAAAACTGTTGACCACTCTTTTCAATAAAATTTATACAGGCGGTCAAATATCAAATGATTGGTTGTGGTCGATACTTCTCCCGTTTCCCAAAAAGACAAACGCAACTAAATGCTTAAACAGCGAGCACGCGACGTTAACGCAGACGCCTTTCCATACTTTATAGACTTCGAAAGTGCTTTTGATATAAAGTCCAATATTGTAAACTTATCTCAAACCTACGTTATTCAGGACTTGATAATAAAATTTAATATCAAAGCTATATCTACAACAAAAGGCCATAGTTCGAGTCGAAAAGAAAATATCACAACAGTTTAGCACAAAGAAAGGGAAGCCCCAGGGTTATATATTATCGCACCTCTTAATCAACATGTACTTAGGACATCTATTTAAAAAGGTACTACACAACAAAGAAGATGGTCTTGCAATAAAAGGAAATAATAAACAACCTGAGACAGTTACATACCTACCTTGCACTCTGAATAAGGACTGCAACCCTGTAAGGTGCATTTAATAATATGCGAAACATCATACTACGGAACATTTCCCCAGCATTTGTACTAGAATTGGTCTTAAGATGCTACGTACTCTTGATTCTCTTGTATGGAGCATAAGCGGGGACCCGTTCGATGCCTCATGCAAGCACATACATGCATTTGAGATGAAGTGCTATCGCCGCATGCTCGGAGTCTCATGTATATAATACGTGTTAAACAAAACGATTTTATAATACATTCATAGGACTAGGTAGCAGCAGGCTTACAATCTACTATGCTGACACTTAACTTTGTAAACGAAACATCAACAAGCCTCGGAAACGGATGGACAAAAACGGTAACCAGACAACTCACCCAGTGAGACAGTTGAACCGTTCCACTATTGAACCAGCCGACAACTGAACCATGCGACATTTGAACCATGGACAATTGAACCAGCGCACAATTGAACCAAC
>JARJDX010097879.1:0-11386 GCA_030264735.1 Gymnusa sp. GC000175
AAAACATTTTTTGACAGGCTATCCAAAAATATAAAAATATATATGGTTTTCCATTTGAAATAACAAAGTTACACCCTGTATATAAAAAATGAACCACCCTGTAAATATAAAAATAATTTAAGAAAATGCCGTATTTCCAACATAACAACATTCCGCTTTGAAACTTTAAAAATATTTTATATTTACAGCGTAATCGACCAAGCCGCTCTTAGTAACCACCCTGTAAATATAAAAATAAGTTAAGGAAATGCCGCATTTCCAACATAACAACATTCCGCTTTAAAACTTTAAAAATATTTTATATTTACAGCGTAATTGACCGAGCCGCTCTTAGTAACTCACCCTGTATATATATAAAAAAAACTTTTTGTACGAGGATAATAAAAACTGATTTAAGGTGTATAATATTTATCAGATTTGTTTTTTATTAATCTCTTAGTGCCTTAAGATGACGCCAATGGTTAAGTGACAGCCTTGTCATTTTGTGTTAGTTGGGTTGCCTACCTACGCGGTAACGTATTTTACAGGTATTTTCGATCGCACTGTACATTTTACGTAAAATTTAATTCTAGACTAACCCCGCCATCTCGTGCTAAAGATCAGAACTGTGGTTAAAAATTTAATGGATGTAAAAGATTTCTATAAGATATAATATAAAAGGTAAGTCTTCTATATGGCAATTAATATAATATTTATGTTATTATTAATTATTCATAGAGGGCATCATTCGATAATTATTAGTTTTTCCCTACTACAGCGAACATATGATTGTCAAATTTACGTACACCTAAATTTTCACGTGATCTGAAGTTAGTTCTTGTGATCACATTATTTCTACTTCAACGAAAACAGGATGGATTCCTTAAGGATCTCGTGCTTTTTCTTCAATGTTTGTATTTTTCTACTTATTAAAAGTGGATCATCAGAACTGGTGCCCGTTTATATGTGGGAAACCGCTAAGTAAGTAGTCTTACAAAATTTATAAATATTCTTTGCCACACCTTTCATCCCCAATTTATTATGTACCTGCCTTTTTGTATTGTTTTTGTACTTTTACTAAGATATTGGAATCTGTAATTTAAAAAAATGAGAAAAAAATAATTTTATATATTTTAATTTTGCCATCAATTTGCTCTGTAGAAAAGTTTTATTCATTTCAAATTTAAAATACAAGTTTGGCTTAATTTATTAAGAGGAATGGTTGAAGTTCACATTCACTTAATCTCACAATCACAGTGAACATGACTGACTTTTACATACTGATCGTAGTAAATATCAGCATTTACTAAGCGATTACTAAACGTTACTTTTGTAGAAAACACCTAACAGTGGCAAATGCTAGGATTTACTTGTTTCGGGGGTCTAACACTAACACACATAAGTGCAACTCTAAGATTCACGCACACACAAATCTTACATCGGAGCCCCGTAAAACTCTTGACCTGCTGGACTTTTTTATATCCAAGAACATCTCTATGTGTCAATCTCATCTTTATTAGAGCTCTCATCTGATCACGTTAAAGTCTTTGCATTCATGAACACAAATATCTGTAAAATTCAGGAACATCCAATGCTATCGAAGTTCAATAAAGACTGCTTTCCGAACCAATCTCTCATGCCTTCTCCAACTAAATATGCCACTAAACACAGAAGATAGTATTGTGGTGGCCCTTAAACAAAATCAAACCAGCATACGGTATGGAGTGCCACTCCGGATACTCAAACAATGGACACACCTGGTTTTGACTATAAAATCTAAAATAGAGAAAAAACGCAAATTGTGTAAAAGTTGCAATGTACTTACACTCCCGGTGACAAAAGTAAACTATATATGTATATGTATACATATATACAAGTGGGATTACACGTCTCTCGCATCGAAGCCTACATCTTCTTCTACCCGCCTAATCCTTTTCTTGCATGTACAATATGTCCTGCATTGCCTGTTAAACACCGTCATTTCAGGATATCTGAGGTCTGCCTTTTTTTTTGTGTTGCAGAGGTTTCCAGTGCAAAATTTTTGTCATCTTTCCTCCTCAGATGCTGTTTACCTTTATTTGTGTTTAGGATGTTGGTCTCTCTAATGGTTTGTTTCTGATTTTATCCAATCGAACAGCTGCACCTCCAGAAGACTGTTTCCATTGATAACTATTTGTCATTTTTTTGGAAATCTCCCATACCTCCGCACGATATAGGACAATACTTTCTACTGCAGCTATATAGATTTTTCTTTTAACAATGTTTAAAGTATTTTTTATCCAAATAATAGAATGTAGCTGTCTAGTGACACCCTTTCCTCTTCTTATTCGTTTTTTTTTATTTCTTCCTCACTACCTCCTTTGATGGACATTACTTTGCATGTTTCACAGCATTTAACTATGGACCATATTCTATCAGCAAGTCTCTTCTTCTTTTCCACCAGCATATACTCGTTTTTTTTTAAATTTATTTGTAGACACCACTTTTTATATTCACCTTTAAGTTTTCGTAGGGTAGGAGCTATACCAAATCCTTGTCTCATCATCGTGTTATAACAACTTGCCAACCTTAACCCAACTGGTATTGCCAGTGCAGATTTTTTATGGCTCTTTTGTGGATATTGCTATTATTTTGACTCTCCATTGCTGTTTAACCAATGGAACATGTTCTACTAAAGTCAAATATGTTGTCAGTGTGAGACCTCCCTGCGTGAAACCCTCTTTGCTCTTTAATTTCGATCATCTCCTTCTCTACTCTATTTCTTTGGATTTTGCCATAGATTCTACCAAGTGAGCTTAACACTGATGCGTTAATAGTTTACGCAGTCATCTTTATAGCCAGTTTTAAATGTATTGCTTATAAGTCCCAGTTTAAAATGGGCTGGTGTTTTGTGTCCTTTAGGACATAAGTTAAAGGTTTTATCAAGATTTTTACCGACTCGACCAATTTTTTCCTTGCGACATTCAAGCAGCGGAGTGAGCTCAGGGTGTCGAGTCGACGCATCATTCCATTCTGGCAAATGGAAGAATACCACACTAGCGCTCTGCCGCGAGCAGTAATTGAAAAGCAGACTTAATTTTCGCCGCGCGAAAATTCTCGCTACGTGTGTATAGCTTGACCAATATATATTGGCATGTGAAAAAATATTTTAAATAAATTTTTTTATCAAATGTTGCATTGTGTCACGGGCCTTAGGCGCAAAAATACTTTTCCAGAGACTACACAGTACTTTGCTTCAAGATAGCGCTACACCTTTCACTTTTAAGTGAGAGATACTTGTGCGCACCTATAAGTTGTCAGCCAGCTAGACTTGGTCAAGCTATACGTAATTCTTTTTACAGTCGACGGTCGGCTCGACAATAACCGCTTCATGTGCACTTACACTTAGAGTTGCACTTGGGTTTAAATAAATGTATCTGCGATAATTCCATAACTTCAAATTCATATTTTTGATTCAGGTCAAACGAAATAGTTCCTGCTATAGGCCACATCAATACAGCAACATTTAAAGATGTTTTATTACAAAAAATAGCAAAAACGAATCCCTTCATAGTTGCATTTGCTGAACAAAATTTGAGTCCTGAAGATTTTAACGAACAAAACGAAAGAACTTTTAGCCACCTATCTAAGCTAGGTGATACAACACAAGTTTCCTATTTTCCATTAGTAGAAGATCCTATTAATGCAATCAAAGATTTACCATTACGCGAGTCAACGGAGATATCTTTAACCGAATTCCTTACGAAAGCAAAAATACCAGAATCACGAGTTTTAATTGTTGATTTAAATGATGCTAAGGATGATGAAGACAGAATTAATATGCTCAAACGTCATGGTAAGTTTTTAGTCATTTTTAAATTTCAAATCTCAATTATTTTAGAATTTACTTAAACTACTTTTAATAAAAAAACTTTGACTTTTATTTGCCTTTAAATGAATTTTACATTTTTGACATCTCACAATTTTTGCATTTCAAAATATACAATTTCCCCTACCTTTCTATGTGCTCAAAAAAAAAATTCTGACGTTGCCTTCGGCGTCATGATGCCTTCAAAATGAAATAAATTTTTATCAAAAATTAGAGGTCGTCTAAATATCTATAAAAAGTCACATGACTCGAGACAATCTAAGCAATTTTCATCTAAAAATTTTCCGTTTTTTTTAAGTGAAAATTAGTTTCCTCCCTTTTATTTAACCCCCACAGCAACATATTTAAAAAAATTTCCTTCGGCTTACCCCAACGAGCCAATTAATGCTCTCTGACACTTTTTTCAAAAAAAAAAAATACGAAAGTAATAGAATAATAATAATGTTTTGTATTTATTTATTTTTTACAAATAATAACAAAATTGCTTAATTTGTTAAGGAGTATAGTGGACGGGTGGGGAACCTGTCACGTGGCCTTTTACGATTTAATTTTTTTTTTTATTTTTACGTTTTTTGTACTTAATTTTGTAATGAAAATAAAACATATTTTTTTAGATTTGATAATTCTTGAAGCTTACGAAAAATTGTTGAAGGAGCACAAACAAGTTTTAGCCATTTTTACTGGTTCTCATTCATCATGGGTAAGCGTTATTATTTATTATTTATTTTATGCTACAGTAAGCGTAATTTATAATATTCCAATTAAGTAAAAACTGGAAATGTTTACCCAAAAATATTTTGTTTGTAATGCCTATCACGAATTCACGCCAACTGCTCTCTATTTGGTGAACAATCTGCTTTAATATTGAAAAGCGCTTTGCTTAAATGGCGAATTGGCGATTTCAATCATGGTTGGTGGCGCTAAATAGTAGATTATACGTGTAGGATATATGCAAGTACTTTTGGTATAATAATTCTAGTTTTTGTTTGTTTGTGACAACAATATTCGACAATTTTAAATTATTTTATATTTTAAATGTTTTTGAATTTATTATAAACAGTTGAGTACTACAGCATGATTTATAATAAATGTTTCCTAAATCATCCATCCGCAAGGTAGCGTGGTAATTATTGGAATCGAAAATTATAGACCAAGATATTTAATGTGTAAAAAATTTAGAAAAACTACAAATTAAATATTACATCAAACAACAAAAAATAATTATTGCAAAATTATTTTTAATATATTCTGCTAACTTGATTGTAATAAAAGAAGACGAATTATTGATTTAAATCAGGGGTCGGCAACCTTTTCCAAGAGACATTTAGAGCCCTTTTTTCAGTTTTTCAGCTGTAGATTTTACTTGGACCAGCATTTTCTTTGCTTCTAGAGGAGACTTAGCAAATAAGGCAATATCATTTGCATAGTCAAGAACAGTTAGGTATTGGCCATAAAATTTTATTCTCGGCCAGTTGATCATGGCTTAGTTTATTATCCAATGTATCACTAGATTGAATAATACTAAAATACTGCTATTGAGCAGCCTTGTCTCACACCTGTTATTTCCCTGTAGTTTGAGCACGTTTTCTTGCATCCTATTTTATGTATAGGAATGATAATCGCGTTGCTTTACCCTTTGGCATTTGGTTTTGTTCCCAGATGGTTTGGATGTTTCCGAAGATACTGCCTTCTTCACCGGGGGCTTTTTTGTTTTTAATTCGTTTGATAGCTTCCTTGGTTGGTGGGCTACAGTTTGGCAAAGGACCATCTAACTCATTGTCCATGACAGTGGGGTTTAAATGATTTAGCAGTTTGTGAAAATTATCTGACCACAATTTTTGCCACTGGGTTAGAGTTAGCCTTACCACCAGGATCATTTAACACATAACTTGCCTTTGTGTAAGGTTTCGTCACACTCTTAAACAGTTGGTAGGTAACCTGGCATAATTTTCCGCTTCTTCTGCTTCATGGATCCACCATTGCTGTCTTGCTTGAGTGCAATTTTGACATCTTTGTTGAGTTGCTTTTAGGCCGTCTTGTTTGTGTTTGTCGTTGTTATGTTTTGATCAATCTGATTTTTAGAGTATTGTTTATGATTCAGGATTTTGTTTTTCTTCAGATTCGGCTCTATTTTATTTTAATTTTAAAAAGTTGGTTTGATGCAAGATCACTTTAATAGGGATAATCTACTTTTGAGGTGGGTGTCGGTGACTATGAGGCGTAATTTAACTTTGGCTAGAGCTATATGATGGTCTGTCATAAAATCGGCGCCACGCATCCTCTTACGTCTTGGCAGGAATTGAAAAATTTCCTTGATATCCGCATGTAATCCAACATCTTTTTAGTCTTCTGATCGTTGGAGCTGCTGCTGATTTTATGGCGTCGATTGTGTCGAAACCAAGATTGAAGAGTTTATGATAGTCAGGTTGTTTGGGAAAAAAAAAACTTGGTAACCGTAAGCCGTTGGTTTAGGTTACCACATCCGAAATTGCCCATGTCCCACTCCCAACCGAGTTTGGTCTTTTCAATTTCGGCGTTCAGTAGTCCCCAGTAATGTTTCTTGTTGGATACATTATTAAGGCAGATTTGGTGTTGATCGTAAAAAGTGTCATTATCATACCCTCAATCCATCCATTGTGATAGGTATTGTGTGCGTTGAGATTTATTGTAGCCAGCTTGTAGGTTATTGCCATGATTGATGGTGGTTGTGAGTTTTCGGTTAAAGACTTTTTGGCCAGAGTAATAAACCTTGTAACCAATTGCAGCATGCAATAAGTTTGGTTTCTGTCAATATTTATCCAATTCTCATTTCAAAAGCTATTTATTACCGATTCCGTTTAACGTTTAACAGGACTGAGCAGAGTTTGGCCCTCAGAATAGTGGTTGGGATTAAGCGTTGTAGATTTGATCCATGAATGTAAGATGGGTTCTGCTTGAGCTCGCTATGCCGCGCCTTAAAAAATTAAAATCGCTGACTTTTTTAAGTGTTTGCCACACAGATTTTTAATGTTGACAATGATGTACTTTTATTATTTCAGGTTGTACCTGAACAAATTAAACATCAACGTGAAACTCGCGAAACTATTCAAGAAAAAGACAACGATCCTCAAACGTTGACATCTGCAAACTTTCTTATGTACTTAGATGATCCCATTCAATATAAATCAGGAACAAAGGATTTGTAAATATGTTTAAATGTGTTTAAAATGATTTTATTTGTAAATTTATTTTAGTGATGAGTTATCTATTAGCAAAATTGAAAATAATAATGACACCCTGACAATTTTTACCGATCAAGATAATATTGTGTAAGTATTGTAAACAATAGTAAATTCATTTTATTTATGTACTTTTATTTACAGTTTTGATATTCATATGCCATCTGCCGGATATTGGTCATTATCATCAGTTGCTTTTAAAGGTGTTAATTTGTCACTTACAAATCTATACGCACCACAATCCTTTTCATACCATTGCAGCGCACTAAATTTTAGTTCAGGAGAATTGGACACATTAGAATCTATGTATTTTCCAGGTTTTCAGGTACTACTTTAAATAATATTGATTCAAAGCATAAAATATTTTAGTTATGTTTCTAAAATTAATAGATTGTACTGTTGTTCATTTAATATTCAGAAATAGACAGAGATTATCTTGTCCAAACTCTGGTGCAAATTCAAAGTACACAATTTTATTATATTTTATTTTAATAGTATAATTAGGATGTCACTAACACCATGTTGAATTTTTAGATTCAATATTTTTCTAATGGAATCCCTGAAGTTAAAAGATTTAGCGACGCTTATGATTGTGTAGGATTTACTACTACCCCGATTTGGTCTGGTTTGTTCATAACATTTATTTTGGCTCTAATAATGACTTTAGGGCTTACTATGATGATGGATATTAAAACAATGGATCGATTTGATGATCCCAAAGGAAAAACAATCATCATCAATGTTGCAGAATAAAGAAATAGAAAGAAATAAAGTAGTGATCATATTATTAGTGTAAATTATATGACCATTACTTCATGGAGCCTTCCACACAGCTCAGTGTTAATATATACTAATGTTGGTCTAAAATTAAATAAACTTTCCGAGTGACGGTTACATTGTGATATATAGAGCTCATTATTACCTCCATCTTATTTACTTGTAGGCCTAACTGCCACTCGGCTATAATATAAAAACTTTACACTGTTTGTAAAATGTATGACAATAGTATTTTTAACATGTTGGATTTATATATAAAGTAAACAAAAATAATATTAATTGACTGTTTTAGTAGAAATACAAATATTGTTGTTATAGATTTCAATGCTTTTCATTTATTTTCATTAATTTCGTTGCTTGTTACATTGATACTTTATTTTCGCCCATTTAAGACTGTAATGTCCCACCAAAAATTCATTTGCATTCCAGCAAATATATTTATTTAGTCACGACATTTAGATCAGTTATTTTGTTTTATTAAATAAAATGTTTACCAATTTAACAAACTGTTAAAGTTTTTTACACAAAGAGCACTACTATATATTACTAATTAAGTTAAACTGTAGCAAGTCTTATTAAAAATATTAGAATTATGTAAAATAAATATCAACGAACCAGCACAAAATGCTACATTTTTTTATATAAGATACCTAGCCTAAACCAGTGTTCACATTTATAAAAAAAATTATTACGCACAGTAGTATTATATCTGCTAGGATATCTAAAAAAAAATTAACGACTTTTAATAATCAACTTTATTTTCATAATTTTAATATTTTTAATATTATTCTCATTGTCATATCAATTAAAAACTTCTATGGGGTAATTTTAGAATACCATTGTATTTTAAAAGTGGCCTTAGTTACTAGTTAGTAGGATTTGTTTTAACAGCGTCTCCCAAAATGTGGTGTACCATTTTCATCTGGTGTTCTACATAAAAAATGGCCCATATACAGCAAAGAGAGATAAAATTACCAAACTTTTCTACAGACAATTTGGTTATTTGATTATAAAAAATTAATTTTTGAATTGAACTGCTCTAAAATTTTTAATCCTGCATTAATTTCATTCTCCCTTATGTTTGAAAGTATATTGTTTTATTTGATGTTATATGTGAATGTATAAAATGTGTATATTTTATTAGAAAACGTATTAGGTGATGGGGTAGAAAATGTTAAATATTTAATGTTTCAATTTGTTATGTAAATATAGTTTTTAGAAAGAAGTATACATATATGAAATATATATATATAGCTCAAGCAACACACAGAAGTTTGTTTAGAAATTTGTTGCCAAACAATGTAGATATGTACTGTAAGTAGACTACTAATAAATTTTAAAGAAATTTAATTTAACATGCAGAGCCATTCAACCTGGATATCATGAAACGTGTCTCAAAAATTTTAAAATGTATGTAGCATATATTTCCGTCTTTATCATACTGAAAAATCAAAATTTACCAAACGATTTGATTTTCGTAATTAAAAAGTGTCAAAAGAAATCAAGCTTCAGAATTATGAGGATGATGCAAATCCCTTGCTTCGGCACTTTCATGAGTACATTTATGGCTGGTATATCCCAATTTGTTGGTAAATATTCTGCCACACTCAGGACAGATAAGTATCCCATTGATGTCGAAGACGTAGATTACCACTTCTTGCTTGCAGCTTCAGTTTTCCACACTCGATGTAATACGCCTGCCCATAATTTTTAGTTCCCTTGTATATCAGGTGTCTCCAACAATTACAATTTTGTGCAGTAGTTTCCCAATTTGTAGGCATAATGCACCTTTTCAGGCGGTCTTTGAGTGTATCTTTGTTCTGCAGACCTCCTTGGTATCTGTATTTTTTGTGCAAGCTTTGAACATGATTTTGAAGCCATTCGTTATGACGACATGGTAGTATAATGGAAATAGGAACTCTTCGCTTTCTTGTTGGCTGTTTTTCATAAAATAATCCCATTTTATGTCACTTAGCGACGCGCGTTAGGATTTCAAATTTGATTGTCCTGCATAGAGTTTTTGTTGCAAGCTGGGACTTGCACAGTTAATCTCCCACGTTTTCAGAATTTTCCTGTGGTTTGAAACTGCGTTCGTTACTCTGGTCAAACCAGTCTCGATGACATTGCTTTGAGAAAGGAATTTACACTGCTAGTGATGGATCCTTACAGAGGTTCTTCACTTGTTAGAATTGCGCCCGTACAGTGGAATTTCTCAGATAGTTCATTTTAAGTTCCGGGCATGTGTTCTTCGGGACATATTGCAGAGTATGTTGTGTATAAATTGTACAAATTATATCTGATTATTTTTAATTTTGTTCTTTCAACAACAATTAATAAGAAAAGCACAAGCGTCTGTGGCTAACGCCTGTGGTGATTTGAAGCGCGTCGCGGTTGAGCGGCTGCTGAAATGTATAGAAGTAGATACATACGCCAAACCGCGCGGTTGTTGGAATCGCCAGAGGGTGATCTCGGTAACCGCTCTCCCGCGCGGTTGCCGATGTGTACAGAGTTAAGTTGGAGACAACGCACGCCACCGCATAAAATGTTTCGAAGGCTCTATTTAAATTTCTTATTTGTAGTAAAGGGTGCACCCAGCATATGAGTTGTTTTCGTTTGACATGTTTAATACTATAATTTTAATAAAATACTTGAAAAATAACAAAAACAATTTTAGACCAAAACCGCGCCGGTCGGCGGGTCTTTGCGTGGTTACACTTATAGACACGCCTTAATGCAAATTCGGTGAAGCCAACATGATGCCCACATCATATGACGTCACCCATACAAAAAGCGCCTCCAAACTCACTAGATGGCGCGTCGAATCTTGGCAATTATGGTTGGCAGTAGGCGATTCATCAAAATATTAATAATGTAACCTAAAAACTTTCAAAACAATTATACAATGCGTACGCATCAATCGTATGACGTCATATCCTGTGAGCAAATTTCGGCGTAATGTTTGCTTCATTTTTCAGTAAGCGGAGAATAGCACATGGCGTGTCTATGTATGAATGGTCTAAGAATGCAGACCCAGTTGTTTGATTAGCGTTGTTTTGTGCGACTAACCTTGATTTATTTGCATGTAGGTAAAAAGTTATATTTATTCTCAATTAGATCTTAAATAATCTTTTGTGACTTTAATCCAATAAATATGCGTAACAATAAATTAAAATATGTACATTTATTGCTGCTTATACATATATATTTTTAGTTTTGTATGCCGCCAAGCGCCATTTTAATTTTATAAATGACAGCAAATTCAAATCCATTTATTGCTGCTTATGCATATATTTCTTTAGTTTTGTATGCCGCCAAGACGCCATTTTAAATTTTAAACTGACACATCTCTGTGTCTGAAACAATAAGTTAAAATCTATTTATTGCTGCTTATACAGATATTTTTTTAGTTTTGTATGCCGCCAGGCGCCATTTTAATTCTTAAACTGACAGCAAATTCAAATTCATTTATTGCTGCTTTTTTAGTTTTGTATGCCGCCGAGACGTCATTTTAAATTTTAAACTGACAGCATTTGACACATCTCTA
>JARJDX010097957.1:0-12901 GCA_030264735.1 Gymnusa sp. GC000175
AAACTTTTTCGTAAAACCCCCGATTTCGGAGATATCGTCGATCGTTTTTTAAACTTTGAAGGCGTCGCGACGCCGAACCGTGCTTCGCCCGACCCCGGTGCGAGGTTTCGAGGGTGACTCGGTACGGGGGCCATAAGTTGCCATATACGTCGTTGCCGTATCTAGTCTGTGTGAGAAAAAAATGTAATTTGAAATTTAGGTCGAGTTGGTTTTAGTATATGGTAGTAATTATGTATCGTTGCGGATTGTATCTGATTAATTAAAGTACCTAATTCGTTTACTTTATTAATAAAATGTAAAATGTTAAATATAAGCAAAAAATTCAAATTAATTAAAAAGAGGGCATATAAATGCAAATTTATTTTTAAGAAAAAATTCGAATGTAAAATAAATATTTATATAAAGTAAAACGATATTAAGAAAATACCGCTATGAAAGCCCACGGCGTAAATGTTTTAGAGGTTGTTTATAAAATTTTTCTTAAATATTTAAGCTTAAGGTTTTCTTTTTTAGGCGAAAACTAAGAAAAAATAAAACATTCTTTAAAACATATGTAGGAATTTGGCATAAAATACAAAGAGAAGTTATTTTTCGGAGAAGCGCGTGGTTCTTATCTCGTGGGATGAGAAATACTTTTACATCGAAACTTGCTAAGATTTTCAATTTATTATTCAAATAGTGTACATTTGTATCGAGATTTTGTCAGAAAATCTATCCTCTACAAATAACAACTGTATATAGAATATGGATAAAAATCAAGGTGCAACAATCGTTTCAAATTTAAATATGAAATTAATTATTGCGATTAGGACCGAGCAATTTATTCTACACATTTCGTGTTTTATAATCACATTTTGCGTAGGGATATAATTGGCAATTGAAAGATCCTTTTTTTGTGATTCGCCCACATTGGATGCTCAATTAACTGTTGACATCGCATCGTATTTATATGCTTTTCAATCAATTTCAAATTGACTGGCATTCCATTTGCCACTACAATGGAATTTTCTTTGTCCCGATTTATCCATAAGAAATTATAGTTCGCTAAAGAAATTTTTATGGTCTTAACCAACAAATCATATTTTTGCTGCAGGTATACTGCAAAATTCAAAATATATACGCGTTGCTTATCTATTTCCGTTTTATACGATCCTGGGTGTGGACTTTATATGATTTACTATACAGCACTTTATTTATTATTTCTCGTCTTTTAAACTATAATATAAATAACGACTAAACTTGATTCTTCTTAAAAAAATGCTTAATTATAAAGTCACACAAAAAGTTTGTGAATACTTAATTAGTTAATTCAAGAATAATGACGGTGATTATATAGAACTCTGAGCAAAGAAGGTTTAAACGCAAAAACTATTTATGACCTGTATAAAATATACAGACAATTTACATATAATTTATACACCTAGTTACTTTGAAAGTTTCAAGTGATTTATCACTTAAAAGACGTTATGTTGAGCGTCATATAGGGATTTCCATTACTTTTGTTAGAACGATATTCTAAAATTGATTGTATAATACCATCTTAGTAAGAGCTTTAATTTCTTCATTAATTGCTAGGTCGATTATTATAATAACCCTAAGAGATTGAATAAATGTAATTTGTAATACTAAAATTTGACTGATTGAATAATACAAGAAGTAAAAATTCTCTTCGGTTGTTAAAATTTATTCAATATGAGCTGACACTGCAAGTGATAATAAGATGCATGAGTTCAAAAACTACTAAATACGATTTCCAAATGAGAGTTTCCAATAATAATTAGAAATACCAAAAATTTGATATCGAGAATGATGACCAAATCCACTTTTTATTAATAAATGCAAGATGGAGAACTATCATTAGATCATCTGTTAAATTCTATCAAGGGATGACTAAAGGTTGGATCATTAATTATTTTCAGCTGTATTACTTTTAAATATAACCACGACAACAATTTTAATGAACGACAAAGCAAAATATACTCAAGTAATAAGAATTGAGTTAGTAGATCAGTACCCATTTATAAAAATTTAAAAATTAGATCTGTCGTTCATCGCTCTAGTCTAGTCTGACATCACATTGGTTATCATCAATTGTCTCTTCTAATGACTGCACTTCCATATATTTAATTACTTCCGCTTTTGCGTCATCATAGCTTGCTGCCTTTCTTAATTATTTAGTCTTTTTACAGCATCTTTTACTTCTCTTATGGTTAGTTCTTCGTGTATTGTTATTGTTCTATCGTCTTTAAATGGTTGTGTTGACTCCCTTTCTCCATTTAATATTTCTGCAAAGTATTGCTGTCATCAAATACAATGTTTCTTCTAGGTTTCATATCCCCAGCGTTCTGAGGTTATTTTTTTTCATTAATTGAATATTGTACAAGTAGAAGCAATGACGTAGAAAAAATTCTTTCGTGGAAAGGATTTTTTCCACGTCATGGCTTCTACATGTATGACTTTCATTTTTTCATACATTGCTTAAGGCCCTATTAAGGTTTGTTTGATTATAATCTTGTGGATACCTTGATACTCTGCGGCTACCTTTGTTTCGGTATCCTAAACTTCATCTGTAAATTTTTTAGCGGATGTTTAAAGAATTCTTTTCACGCCATTGCTTCTACTTGTAAAATATTCATTTTTTCATCTGTTGCATTAGGGCTTATTAAGGCTTGTTTAATTATTAGCTTGTGGTCACCTTGATACTCTTTGGCTTGTTTCCAGATCTTAAACTTCATCTGCCATTTTTTTAACGGATGTTTGAAGAATTCTTTCTACGCCATTGCTTCTACTTGTATATTATTTATTTTTTATCTGTTGCTTTAGGCCTATTAAGGCTTGTTTGATTAAAAGTCGCATGGGTTCAGATGGCATGATCTGAAGGCCAATTTTCATCTGCATTGTTTAAAATTACACGCCCAGCAAAATTTACATTTACTTGCTAAAAATGGTCCGGTGGTTTAAGTTCTTAAATCAATTGGATCTTGTAGACATGAAGATTAAGGTCTTTAGTGAATTTTCATTATAGTGTGCTTCTTAAAGAACATAATTTTTGTACTTGGGTTTCAGTAACACTTTCTCTTATTGCAAAAGCTGCGGTTATGTTTTCTAGTGAAGGCTTGCTACAAGGATACATGGGTAACTTATTGCCCAAAATGGAACTTAATTTAAGTTATTTACCTAGCTACGTTTTGGTAATAAGTTTTAACAATAATAACGCGTTGTTTTTTTATGTATGCATTCCCTATTTACTAATTGCGAGGTTGACAGATGGCATTGCTGCCAACCCTATAATAAAAAAATGGCGCTAGATTTAAATCCGGCGCTCCTATTAGGGCACTCCATATAATATAGTTATAACTTTTTTTCTATTATTTGATGTTAGAACTTTTCCATTAATGTTATTAGATTTACCCAAATACATATTTTTTAAATATGTTATTTATTTACATGTAATTATAATATTTTGTTTTACGCCAATTTTCCTCACCCATCGACCAGAGACGGAAAGAATTGTAAGTTACGAAAATTTTGGGATCCGACCAGAAGGTCGACATGGATAAAAGACCGAAAAGCAAAAACATGACATAGACGTAAGGTCGACACGCACAAAAGGCCGATATACACAAATGGCCGATATGTACAAGTGACCGACATAGAAAATAGGCCAACCGACAATAGTTCGACACAGACAAATGACAGACAAAGACAGGAGGCCGAGAGACAAAAGCCCGACATAAATATATAGCCAATACATACAATAGGCCGACACTTAAAAATTATCAATAAATATTGACAATTTTTTAGCATAAGTTTTTGCAAATATATCCATTTTCAAGCCTTTTAATTCAGAAACGAAAAATAGGACCCTATATTCACAAATGTTAGGAAAATGCACATATATTAATTTTGATAAATTTTTGTTCATGGGACCGTATAAAATGTATTTCTACTATAATTGAAAAAATTTTTGTTGACGATTACTATGCTAAAAATGATTAATGTTTTTTTGTCATTTTAAAAGTAGTTTCAAAGGTGAAAGTATAAATACAAAAATAATTGAATTGTTCCAAGTAAATTAAATTGATTGACAGTCTTTAGTTTCTCTGCCTTTAGTTTCTGTCGGCCAGTTGTCTTTGTGGGCATTCATAATATAATATAAAATAAACTTTATTTGGCATGTTGTTGCTATACAATATCAATAATATTAATATAAATATTGCTACATATTGCTCTATCGGTCTTTGGTCAAAAATTTTCTGCTTCCGTTTCTTTTTATTCGATCTAGGCATGTATTTAAGTACTAAGTACACACGAAGCGTACATTGTCGAATCGGCTAACGTGGTGACGGTCGTCTCGACATATAGTTCCTTGAAAACTAATGGAACAGAACACAGGACGCTCGCGCAGCTTTTTCACCGGCACGACACACAGTTTCCTCGCGACATTCCACCGGAGTGAGCGCAGATTGTCGAGTCGACGCATCATTCCATACTACCAAATGGGACAATATACAAGCTAGCCGTTAGCCGGCTCTGCCGCAAGCAATTATTGTTGGAAATTGTCGCTACGTGTGTATGAAACTTTTTTTCCAGTCGACAATAACCACTGCGAGTGTACTCGTACTAATTCTTTATCTCCAACCCCAAAAACTACATTTAATCCGAGGTTATTTTTTATTTACCAATAAAAATTATTTTAAAGTTTCTTTATATTAAATGTTAAATATCAGCGACATGTCCAAACTTTTTATATTTATCAAGCGTTTCAACTTTTTTTACAAACCAATTTTATTGTTAGCAGGCGCTCAACGAGTAGTTTATAAGTTAGAATAGCCTCTCGACAGAACCATTTATTCTTAATTAAAAAAGGAGTTAACTTTAAAAACTAAAGACAACAAAAAATAATTATTTTTTATGTAAATTTATTGAATTTTGTACATGTAATTCATTAGTTAAGCTTAGTGAAGAAATTTATGGCTAAAAATATTTGTATGGACTAACATAGCTAAAATATTTTTTAAAATAACGTATAAATAATGATTTAATAATTTTTTAAACTCTAATTTGATATCGATTTGTTTATTTACTAAGCTTAGGTAATACCCGATCATTTTATTGAATTTACTTATATCTGGGAAGTTTTATTTACTTTATCGATTTCACTTGCACTCACAAGAGCAACCTAAAATAACTTTAATTAAAAGCCTCTTCTTTTTTCAGAAATATCATAAATCATTTGCATTATAATTAAAAATAATAGCATAATCCTTATAGTAAAAAAATATATAAATTTATATAAAGTAAGACTCCTCTGACGCGAAAAGTACCTACTAATGCAAGGTATTGCCAGCACGAAGCGTAAAGCTGCCGCTAACTTTCTCTAGCCACGTTCAATTACATAAATCTACTGAAATTGCATTTACGAAGCATCTAAATTTGTTGGCAAATGAGTGATACTTTAAAAATCAAACTTGGCAAACAAATTTGTTTAGGTACTTAATCTTATTTTCGTAGTTAATAAAATTTACTTGACATGATACCTAATGAGCGAGAAATGAGATAACAGAAGACACAAGCTGGTTAGTGATATAATTCTCTAAATCGGTTTAGTAATTAAACGTTTCGAATTCACTTATAATGACTGGAATGTCACCGACTAATGCTTAAAGTTGTGGTCAGCATTTATAATCAAACAACTAAGCAGATTTTACCTACTTGGTTGAAAAACGCAACTATGGTGACCGTGTGAATACACTGACTCATAAAAAAGCGATTATAAACTAATACCATCGAGTATATGAATTGTACAATTCACATACTCAATGCTATGAGATTATTTAAAGAATGTATCAAAAATAAGGTAATTAGTTAAGCTATATGCTTATAACGATGTAAATTTTCTTACTTTTGGGTTTGAGTCACGTAGATTTATTTGTTTTAATTTGTCCCATTTGTCCATCGTGAAAATATTCATTAACTTCAACTCCTCTAACTTTTAAACCGTATAGGGCGGAACTACTCAATATTTTTGAATTTACGATCCACTTCTTCTTAAATAGCGTAATCGTGATCTACTATTAAACAAAAAAGATAACATTTATGGATCATATGGTTATTGCTTAAATAGTGAGCATCTAGTTATTTTTTATAGACAATAATTGATTAGAATTATTGCATATAAACTTGATTTGCTACATCCAAAAAATACCAAGGTTTGTGTGACCTAGATGGTTGAATATATTATAAAGTTGAGTTTACGTGTTCAATATTAAATTATTATTGTTAAAAGAAACGCATCGGTTGCTTAGGTGACGGGAGAGACTTTATGGGCGAAGTCTAATTAAACACTATTTATTGAATACTATACGAAATATGAACAACTAAAAACTAAAAATTAAAAACAAACAAATCTTATTCTATAGGCCGTCTGGTGATCTGGCTTTTAAGTCTTTATCATTGTAGGTAAGATGCAATTGTTCTTGGTCCATCCATTTTGTTAGAATTTCTTTGTTTTTTTCTGTTGATGTATAACTCCAGTAACTGTGGCTAGAATTGAAAACTCCTCAGCGATTTATGGAATCTTTATTGGAATACTTATCAAAATTCATTTTGAAAGATTGTTTTGGTTTAAAAATTATATCTTTAGTTTTTTTGTTTACGGAATAAATTTTTAAAAGTTAAATTTTTTGAATCATTACACATCCCATTATTTTGCGCAACCCTTTATTTTTACGAATTATAAAATTATTATTTTCCGTAACGTTTGTTCCTTCTTTCGGCAAAATTAATTTTGTTCCTATTACACACCATTTAAGGTGTTGTCGCACTTAACAATTTTATGTTTTAGTGTATTTTCATTAGCAATTGGCATAGTAATATTTATTATGTTATTAACTTTAAAGAGAATAACAATTTCGTTTTCTCTGGCAATATCATTTAAGACGACGAGTATTCGTACCGGAGTATAAATTTTTGATGCATTATTCAGTCGTTTTAATCGCTTTTGATTTGTCAACACTTTTTGTTTAAAAGCTTGATATACATACGCACCATTTTCTTTTTCAGGTGACGAAGCAAATTTTGATCTAAAATTATATCTACTTGTACTTATTGGCACATTTTTACCCATTTTTGATATAAATTTCCAGACTTTCTAGCTTTGGATTATAAAACGGTTTCATCATTTGCTCATCCAATTGTGAATTTTAAATCGACTTGTCAAAAAAATAAATCGGTCCAAATATTAACATCATTATAATTAATATATTGCAATTGTGACACAATTTTTACAGGTCTTGTAACTGAATTCACCGGAATTCCTAAGTCAAGTTTCTTATCGAAATTGCCCTAATTTGTGGGCAATTGTGATAAAATGCTTCCTTCTTTCGCATGATTTAATGTTATTTTTTCCTTTCCTAAGTTATAAATTTAATCTGCATCTTCATCTAAAATTGTTGGTTGAGAAATATTTATTGCAGATTAATGAAGATGTGAAACATCCAAATTGCTAATATCTAAGAAGCTGGATGCTGATTAAATGCGTTGCAAATCTGAAGAATCGGCTGGGTAAATACTTGCATTAAAATCATTTGTAACATTTTCGAATTTTTATTTATTAAATAAAAGTTGTTTAAATTTTATAAAGTCCACCGCTCCAAATGTCGCGAGGAACTCGTGTGTCGAGCCGGCGAAAACGCCGCGCTACAAGTCTCATGTGCCGCTGCAAATGTCGCCGCGACCGTAGGCTCGACAATAACCGCTCTGTGAATACGTATTCTAAAGGTTCAATGCGTAGATATTATTCCTCAGGCCCTGTTTTTTTGCAGCAGCAGTGCGTACACAAAAAACTGATTACAGTGATATCTCGTAATGGGACGACGTGATCGCTAGCAAAGTAAAACGGGCTAAATTTTACCAGCCGCGCTAAAATCATTCTGCTGCTGCAGGTATTGGCGATCACTAAGAGTTACACGGTGCTGGAATCTTTATTAAAATTATTATTTAAATTCAATTTGATAATTTGTTGGTGTTTTGAAATAATTGGTTCAGTTGTATCGCTTACGGAATTAATCTTCAAAAGTTAAATTTTTGAATCAGTACGCATCATTTTATTTTGCCTCACCCATTACTATTACCACAGATAAGTATACAATACTCTGTGCTATTACTAAACATTTAATTATTATTTTCCGTAACGTATTTTAAGGTATTGTCGCACTTAATATTATAATAATTTAATGCTTTTGTTTATTTTCATTAACAAATTTGACCTAAAATTATATCTATGTGTACCTATTGGCACACTTTTGCCCATTTTTGATTTAAATTTCCAGACTTTCTAGCTTTGGATTTTATGGTATTATCAAAAAATGAATTAATCCATATAATATCAACAACAATATGATCATTGTTCTGATTTGGGGCACAATATTTACAGGTGTTGTAAATGAATTTACCGGCATACCTAAGTCAAGCTTGTTATCAGAATTGGATTGATTTTTAGGCAATTGTTATAGTGGATTTTTTTCTTCTGAACGATTTTCTGCTTTGTTTTTCTTTTCTAAGCCATCCAAATAATCTGATAAGGCTAATGTCAGGTTTTGTTTTCGTCTGTCATCTTCTGATCTAATGGGTTTGAGGTTTTTGGCATTGTAGGTAACATGGTGATGTTCTTTAGTCATCCAGTTTGTTTAAATTTCTTCGTTTCCGTCTGTTGATGTATCACCCAAATTACTGTGGCTAGACTTGAATACTCCAAAGCGATTTATGGAATCTTTATTGGAATTCTCAACAAAATTTATTTTGATAGATTGTTTTGGTTTAATAATTATTGGTTTAGTTTTATTGCTTACGGAATAAATTTTTAGAAGTTTAATTTTTTAAATAAGTAAGCACCATTATTTTCACGAAATATATAATTAGTATTTTTTGTTACGTTTATGCCTTCTTTCGGCAAATTTCGTTTTATCTGCCTGTTAATTTTCTTCCCATTACACGTTATTTAAGTTGTTGTTGTTGCGCTTTTGTTTATTTTCATTAGCAATTGGTTCAGTAATATTTACCGTGTTCTTAACTTTGAAGAGATTAACAATTTTATTTTCAATTGGCAATATTATTTTAGACGACGAGTGTTTGTACCGGAGTATAAATTTTCGATGCATTATTTAATCGTTTAAATCGCTTTTGATTTTTCAAAACTTTTTATTTAAAACCTTGTTTTACATACGCACCATTTTCTTTTTCAGGTGATGAAACAAATTTTAATCTTAAATTATATCTATTTGTACTTATGGGCACATTTTTACTCATTTTTTATTTATATTTCTAGACTTCCTAGCTTTGGATTTTAAAACAGTTTCGTCACTTGCCCATCCAATTGTAAAATTTAAATCGACTTATCAAAAAATGAATCAGTCCAAATATTAACATCATTAAAATCAATATCTTGCAGTTGCGGCACAATTTTTACAGGTGTTGTAACTGATTTCACCGGCATTCCTAAGTCAAATTCGTTATCGAAATTGCCTTAATTTTTGGGCAATTGTGATCGCATGATTTAATGGTTCTTCTTTCTTTCCCAAGTCATATATTTAATCTCCATCTTCATCTAGAATTGTCGGTTGCGAAATATTTAATGTAGACAAATGAAGATGTGAAACATCAAAATTGCTAACATTCAAATAGCTGGATGCTGATAAAACGCGTTGCAAATCTAAAGAATTGGCTGGGTAAATACTTGCGTTAAAATCATCTCAATTTAAATTCTATCTATATGTACCTATTGGCACATTTTTGCCCATTTTTGATTTAAATTTCCAGACTTCCTAGCTTTGGATTTATTGGTCTTATCAAAAAATGAATCAATCCAAATATAATTAATGATTATTGTTCTGATTCGGGGCACAACATTTACAGGTGTTGTAAATGAATTTACCGGTATACCTTAATCAAGCTTGTTATCAGAATTGGATTGATTTTTAGGCAATTGTGATAAAATACTTTCTGCACAATTTTCTGCTTAGTTTTTCTTTGTTATGCCTTACAGATAATCTGCATCTTTATATAGAATTGTCGGTTGTGAAATATTTAAAGCAGAAAGTATCGGCTGGGTAAACTCTTGCGTTAAAATCATTTATAGCAACTTTTTATTCTTATTTATTAAGTAAAAGTTGTTTAGATTTGTAATATAATAAAATCCGTGGTAAGTTTAGCCATGGAAAATTTGTATCTTCATTTTTCTTGTGCCTCTTTGTTTTTTCGTCTTCTTGAATTAATTCAATTCTACAAGATTTGCAAGATTTTTCTTGGGATATTTCCATATTTTTTATTTTTTTTATAAATCTTCCTTGTATTACAAGCAGTTTAATATATTGTCGCACTTAAATAAGTAACAATTTTATGCTTTTGTTCATCTGGGAAGGTTGGAAGGTTGATGTTATTATAGGGATCTGAATGCTGACATTGAGCATCACTGAGCGGGTGTTAAGGTGCATCAGGTAGGGGGGATTTTGGAAGCCACATCCAGTTTGTTTAAATTTCACCGTTTTCTGTTGATGTATCACCCAAGTTACTGTGGCTAGACTTGAATACTCCATGGCGATTTATTGAATTGAATTGAAATTATCATCAAAATTTATTTTGATAAATTGTTTTGGTTTATTAATTATTGGTTTAGTTTTATTGATTACGAAATAAATTTTTAAAAGTTAAATTTTTTGAATTAGTACACACCATTATTTTTACTAAATATATAATTAGTAACGTTTATGCCTTCTTTCGGCAAGTTTAGTTTTCTCTTTCTATTAATTTTCTTCCTATTGCACGCTATTTAAGGTGTTGTCGTCGCACTTAACATGAAAACAACTTTGCGCTTTTGTTTATTTTCATTAGCAATTGCTTCAGTAATTTTACTATGTTATTAACTTATAAGAGAGTATTTTTTTTCTTTGACAATATCATAAGGACGATGAGTATGTGTTCTGAAAGAATTTTGGATTCATTATTCAGTCGTTTTAATCGCTTTTGATTTTTAAACACTTTTTGATTAAAACCTCGATTTACACACGCACCATTTCCTTTATCAGGTAACGAAGCAAATTTTGATCTTAAATTTTACTTATTTGAACTTATTGGCACATTTTCACCTATTTTTGATTTAAATTTACAGACTTGCCCATCCAATTGTAAAATATAAATGGAATTATCAAAAAATGAATCAGTCCAAACATTATTATAATAAATAAATTTATTAAAAAAAGAAAAAACAAAAAATAATACATACAAACATAAAAATATAAAACATTTAAATTACCTACATTTCTTTTCGCCAAAGGGCTAACGACCGCAGTCTTTCCGCCCATTTTAACTAAGTAAGTATCCAAAAAGAAAAGAAAAGATCTGCATATACAATATATATCTTAATTACAATTATGAAAATAATAATAATTCTATTTGGGCAGTTTTTGGTTAAGTCTGATATTTGCGTTTTCTTATGGTGTTGTTAAATTGATGTACAAATATTATTAACATCATTATGATTATTATCTTGCAATTACTGCACAATTTACACAGGTTTTGTAATTAAATTCACCGGCATAGCTAAGTCAAGTTCGTTGTCTGAATTGCATTAATTTTTAGGCAATTGTGATAATATACTTCCTTCTTCCGCACCATTTAATGGTTCTTTTGTCTCTTCCAATTCATTAATTTAATCTGCATTTTCATCTAAAATTGTCAGTTAAGGAATATTTAATACAGACAAATAAGGATGTGAATTATCCAAATAGCTAACATCCAAAAGGATGTTATGATGAAAACAAATTCTGCAGATCATCACCTATAAAAACATTTAATATTTGGAGTACATCCTGGCCAATTGGTACACCAAGATTTTCATTCAAAAATCATATTTTAGGTAGTACAACTTTGTTTTTAAGTAAATAGTACATTGATTTTACTAATTTTTATAATTAATAAGCACCCCATAATATTAATAATAATAAAACCAACATTGGAGATCGGGGAAATGATGGATTTTATCCTTATGGCTTTTATCCTGATCCCGGGGTGTGAGAAGTAACATCCTCCCTCCCAAGACTAGCACGCGGCATTTATAATGCCACCCTTCACGAGGTGATCTCCGTGAGTAACCAGACTACGAGGTCTGGCGAAACCAAACGTGCTGGATCTAAAGAAGTCTAGCCTTGATAAAAAATCCGTAATCCTATGGTGTAACAACCGTGCCCAGAGGATAATTGGCTACACGCCAACTAGTCTCGAACGGTGACCTCCGGATACCTGGCGACTTCCGGTTGTATTTAGCCTTACTGCGGTATGCAGGCTCTGGCGCAGTGGACCTTCTTTCCTAGCTTCTCGTGGGAACTTTATAAGTACCATTCAACTAAAACCTCTAGAGGAGTCTACCTCTTTAAAAAAAGACGTGGTTGAGGATCCACAAAAAATCTTAAATTCCCAATCAAGGAAAAAGGCCATAAGGGGACGACGGGACCTATCCCTTGGTTCCATCTGGTGAAAAGGAATAAAGGAGACTTTGGAAAGGTTAGCCCTTTTCTAATCTTTAAAGTATTGTATGGTTTGGCTGGTCAACTTAAATCAGTTAAAAAAATTCGAAAGGGCCTCTTGGTGGAGACATTATCTGACCCTCAGTCTCGTCGACTCCTCGAGGTTAAGAGGATAGGAGAATTTGTGGTTGAAGTGGTTCCCCACCAAACCATAAATTACTCCAAAGGAGTTATTTTTTGTAAAAAAAATTTAAATTCTACGTTGAAAGAAATCCTTGATGGCATGAAAGGAGAAGGTGTTATCGAGGTAAAGAGAATAATTACTAGAAGAAACGGAGTTCTTGAAGAAATTCCGAATCATATTCTTACTTTTAATAAAT